>ML104242.1:296313-384612 GCA_003697995.1 Taxidea taxus jeffersonii | reverse complement strand
TTCCAAACTCATTTTATGAGGCCAGCATCACCTTGATCCCCAAATCGAACAAGGATCCCATCAAAAAACAGAATTACAGACCAATATCCTTGATGAACATAGATGCGAAAATTCTCACCAAAATACTAGCCAATAGGATTCAACAGTACATTAAAAGGATTATTCACCACGACCAAGTGGGATTTATTCCAGGGCAGCAGGGTTGGTTCAACATCCGCAAATCGATCAATGTGATACAGTACATTAACAAAAGAAAGAACAAGAACCATATGATACTCTCAATAGATGCTGAAAAAGCATTTGACAAAGTACAATATCCCTTCCTAATCAAAACTCTTCAAAGTGTAGGGATAGAAGGCACATACCTCAATATTATCAAAGCCATCTATGAAAAACCCACCGCAAGTATCATTCTCAAAGGAGAAAAACTGAGAGCTTTTCTGTTAAGGTCAGGAACATGGCAGGGATGTCTGTTATCACCACTGCTATTCAACATAGTACTAGAAGTCCTAGCCTCAGCAATCAGACAACAAAAAGAAATTAAAGGCATCCTAATCGGCACAGAAGAAGTCAAACTATCGCTCTTTGCAGATGATATGATACTATATGTGGAAAACCCAAAAGGCTCCACTCCAAAACTGCTAGAGCTTGTACAGGAATTCAGTAAAATGTCAGGATATAAAATCAATGCACAGAAATCAGTTGCATTTCTTTACACCAACAACAAGACAGAAGAAAGAGAAATTAAGGAGTCAATCCCATTTACAATTACACCCAAAACCATATGATACCTAAGAATAAACCTCACCAAAGAGGCAAAGAATCTATACTCAGAAAACTATAAAGTACTCATGAAAGAAACTGGGGAAGACACAAAGAAATGGAAAAATGTTCCATGCTCATGGACTGGAAGAATAAATATTGTGAAAATGTCTATGCTACCTAAAGCTATCTACACATTTAATGTAATGCCTATCAAAATCCCATCCAATTTTTTCAAAGAAATGGAACAAATAATCCTAAAATTTATATGGAACCAGAAAAGACCTCAAATAGCCAAAGGAATATTGAAAAAGAAAGCCAAAGTTGGTGGCATCACAATTCCAGACTTCAAGCTCTATTACAAAGGTGTCATCATCAAGACCGTATGGTACTGGCCCAAAAATAGACACAAATATCAATGGAACAGAATAGAGAGCCCAGAAATAGACCCTCAACTCTATGGTCAACTAATTTTCGACAAAGCAGGAAAGAATATCCAATGGAAAAAAGACAGCCTCTTCAACAAATGGTGTTGGGAAAATTGGACAGCCGCATGCAGAGAAATGAATTGGACCCTTTCCTTCCACTACACATGAAAATAGACTCAAAATGGATGAAGGATCTCAACGTGAGAAAGGAATCCATCAAAATCCTTAAGGAGAAAACAGGCAGCAACCTCTTCGACCTCAACCGCAGCACCTTCTTCCTAGGAACAATGCCAAAGGCAAGGGAAGCAAGGGAAAAAATGAACTATTGGGACCTCATCAAGATTAAAAGCTTTTGCACAGCAAAGGAAACTGTCAACAAAAGCAAAAGACAACTGACAGAATGGGAGAAGATATTTGCAAATGACATATCAAATAAAGAGCTAGTATCCAAAATCTATAAAGAGCTGAACAAAGTCAACACTCAAAGAACAAATAATCCAATCAAGAAATGGGCAGAGGAAATGAACAGACATTTCTGCAAAGAAGACATCCAGATGGCCAACACACTTGAAAAAGTGCTCCACATCACTGGGCATCAGGGAAATACAAATCAAAACCACAATGAGATACCACCTCACACCAGTCAGAATGGCTAAAATGAACAAGTCAGGAAATGACAGATGCTGGCGAGGATGTGGAGAAGGGGAACCCTCCTACACTGTTGGTGGGAATGCAAGCTGGTGCAACCACTCTGGAAAACAGCATGGAGGTTCCTCAAAAAATTGAAAATAGAGCTACCTTATGACCCAGCAATTGCACTACTGGGTATTTACCCTAAAGATACAAACGTAGTGATCCGAAGGGGCACGTGTACCTGAATGTTTATAGCAGCAATGTCCACAATAGCCAAGTTATGGAAAAAACCTAGATGTCCATCAACAGATGAATGGATAAAGAAGATGTGGCATATATATACAATGGAATACTCTGCAGCCATCAAAAGAAATGAAATCTTACCATTTGCAACGACATGAATGGAACTAGAGGGTATAATCCTTAGCGAAATAAGTCAATTGGAGAAAGACAACTATCATATGATCTCCCTGGTATGAGGAAGTGGAGATGCAATGGGGGTGGGGGTTAAGGGGGTAGGAACAGAAAAAATAAAACAAGATGGGATCAGGAGGGAGACAAACCAAAAGAGACTCTTAATGTCATAAAACAAACTGAGGGGTGTAGGGGGGGAGGGGTGTTGGGAGAGGGTGGCGGGGTTACATTATGTTTAAAGTAAAAAAAAAATTATTGGATACTTATAAAAAAGTAGCTTGTTTCAGGTTTAGAACAGAAAGATGTCCAAAATTAACATAGAATAGTTTGCTATGCTAAAAATCAAGGAAGCTATAAAAAAATAATGTAGTCATTCCCAAAAGTCACAGTTGACAACCTTAGGCAGATTGCACTACCAAAGAGGGGGCAATTTAAAGGTCAGAGAAAAAAATAACACAATTAATTTAAAATATTAAACATATATTTTATATTCATGCTTTTAAAAATGTTTCTTAAAAAGCTAGGAAGCCAAAACGAGAAAAACTTCCTTTATCATTATTAAGGACATTGAGTGCCACAATAATTTATTTAAAAAATTAGTTTTAGAAGGAAAAAAATCAGCATTTTCTAGAGAATGTACTTTATGTTACTAAATAGCCCTGGTTGAAAAGAAAAAAAAAATATTTATGTAGGAATTCCAGTTAATATATATGTAGGATAGATTAGAAAGTCATCATTTTACCACCACTACTCTAATGATTGTATCAAGAACTTTCAAAGTATTTAAATACTTTTGTGAGAGGTTGATATGTGTATTTATTCCTAAAGAGTAAAATCATCACAGCAAGTGTAATTTATTGATTTCAAGATGAAAAAGAAACAAAAACTCATGAATTTGCAATGGAGAGACCAAATTGTCATTTCCTTAAGTAATTTATCAACCATTAATAATGGGCAACCAGACATTATGTGTATCTTTTTTTTTTAAGACTTTATTTATTTATTTGACAGAAAGAGACACAGTGAGAGAGGGAACACAAGCAGGGGATGGGAGAGAAAGAAGCAGGCTTCCTGCCAAGCAAGGATTCTGATATGGGGCTAGATCCCAAGACCCTGGAATCATGACCTGAGCCCAAGGCAGACGCTTAATGATTGAGCCACCCAGGTGCCCCCATTAAGTGTGTCTTCATAGGAAACAGTATACATCCTGACAAAATGCTGAAAGTAAATCTAATAAACTTTCAGATTTTACTTCTAGTTTATAGGAAATATAGGAGTTGGAGCAATAAAACTAAATGATACCACAAAGAAGTAATGTGGGTCATTTTACAAAATACTTGATCAGGTTTTGTCAACAAGTCAGCACCATAAAAAAGATAATTTTTTAAAAAAATTAAAAGATAGTAAAGAAAATAATAACTAAATATAATATAGATATCTCATAAGCAGCCTGATTTGAACACCAGGTATCAAAGGACATTTTTTAGACAATTGAAAAATTTTGAAATATGGAGTCATTATTATATAATATTAAAGACTAGTGTGGTTTCAAAACATGTCCTCAAATTTATTGGACACTCTTCCAATTGAGAATTAGGGTATACAGCCCATCTCCCTGAATGTGGATAGGCATAGTGCTAAGTAATCACATGGAGGAAAAGAATCACCTAGCTAAGCACTGCTCAATTTCTTGACCCAGAAATTCATGAACATAATGACTTGGCTATTGTTTTATACCATTAATCCATCCAAAGAATGGATTTGTTAATGAGTATATGGCTGGAATGATCAACTGTTGTTAATTTTTTAGATGGGAAATGTATTAGAGTTTTGAAAATACATTTTTATTGGAAAAACAAAAAAATGTATTTAAGGGTAAACTATATATCTAGGATATGGATGAATGAAGAATATCTAAATAATTATAATTATTGGGTTTATTTTGTGCATATACAAGAGTCTTTGCATTATACTATATTTTTCTTTATTTGGAAAGTCGTATAATTTTCTTTAAAAGATGATCTACTGGGAAAAAAAAAAGGTAAAGATCTCTGTTATCAAAGTGGAACAGAGGTGGGAAAAACTAAGGCTCCTTTTAATTTTGATACAATCCTAGAAAAAAGTAAGAATTAACACAAGATTTGAAAATGAGTTAAAAGATAGACTCAAGAAAAATTAAATGTAGAAAGAAAACTAGGTGATCAAAGAGATTCTCAAAAAATATAATAAAATCACTTTGTACTGTAATAATGTGTTTCATGTGGATATACCTTCCACTGGCTTATGAAATTATTTGAGGAAGGATGTTAGCTTCACCTTTGTATTCCCAGTGGTTAGCATATTGCCTGGCATGTTTAGGGCAGTCAGTAAATGTCACATAAAAGAAGAAAAAAAGTTTGTAGAAATTGGAATTAAAAACAAAAACCAAACAACTGTATGTATTAGTCCAAAAATTCAACATTGCATCTATGGAGGGGTCTCTATTCAGGCTTTTGTGCACTGGTCTGTCAGTGTTAAAGTGGAGATTATGGATGTGCCAGACATGACATTCAAACTGTACAATATATGATTGGAAATGGTAATGGAGAGAGAAAAATAAACATTGTAAATTAAAATAAACTTACCTCTCATTTAAAACAAATACAAATATTTTTAAGCCCACAAAATAAATCATCATGTTAAAAAAGAACTGATAGTAGGAGATAATTTTAACTGTCTTAGAAAATAATGCTTTGGGGATAGAATGAACTTTAAAAGGTGAATTATGATAATGGCGATCATCACTAATACTGCCAATTATTGAGTATCAGGTACTTTATAATCATTGTTGCTAGTGGATACACCAGTTCTGTAAATGAAGTATGATTTTAATTTTCAAGATAAAGAAAATAAAGGTCAGAGATATAAGTATGCTGCCCAAAATTTCACATGTAAAAACATTTGACATGTAACAACATCACAGTCTACAACAGTAAACAGAAAAACTACAGTTAGAATTATCTCCATTTCTCCACGAGAAAATTGAGTCACGGAATTATGCAGTTCATAAGGGGCTAGAGGTCTTTCAAACTAGAAATTTCTTGGCAATAAAATAAAAAGTGTAAGCCAATCTGTAATATGAGATTGAAGGATACTTACTTAGATACGCACACTTATAGTTGTATTACCAAAAAGATCCCTGGAAAAATTAGAGGAGCTGATAGTACTTTTATACAAGGAAAAACAGAGGTTCTATAATGTAATATGAAAGATGATAGTTTTTCTGATCCTGCTATGGTAATAGCTGAAATTAATTTCTCAACAGCTGAGAAATTTGGTAGAGGTATTTGGAGGCTGAGAATGCCCCTATGAGAACAAGAAGAAATTTTTAAAAATATAAGAGGGATAATCAAGAATAGAGATTCCCTGTTCACCTTTTCAGATGTCATAAAGTAGTGGCTCATATTTTTAAAAATGATAAAAAGAAAATTCCCCAGGGAAGGAGTCAAGCCAGCAGCTTTAAAGAGCAAAATATCTGTAGAAATATTTAAAGGAATACACAGGCTGAGAAAATCAGGGTGAGGACTTGGAAGCAGTAATCCATATGGAAATAACAGGTCTGTAAAGATAGGGTGATGAGACAAGAGAGAGAAATGCAGACAAGAATAAAGACACTTCCACAGACATCTAAGGTTGTGCAGAGAAAAGCAGAGGATGGAGATTAAAAGAAGAAAAAAAAAAGGTGCAGGCTTAGTTGGCACTAAAGAAAAACAATGGCGATACTTGTGCTCCCTAAATAGTGGGAGTGATCTTCATAAAGCAACTTCAGAAGCAGGAAAGAAGAAAGAATCTGAGCTGATGAAAGGTGACAATAGAATAAGCAATGGTTTATTGGAAGTGATCACAAATTCAAGAAGTTCAAAGAAGAAAGTACTCTAAATAAAGAAACGTGGTTAAATTAAGCACATTTTACATATTATTTACTACTATATTTAAAAATGGTCATCACGAGTAGAATCTCAACTTGGTAATTTTTAAAGAATCAAAAGACATGTATTAAAAGTTGTAGACTGTGAAATTAGACATTGATTTTGAGAGTTTTCTAAGCATAGCATAAAACATATGATAGGCACCATGGTAGCAAGGAAAAAAGCTGTTGGGTTGAGGAATTTGAAGAAGATATCATGCTTTAAGAGCAAAGTGGGAAGAACATTAATTTTATTTCAATGAAGCAAATGTTTGATCAGGAAAACAACAACACAAACAGTTTCTCTTTAAGACCATCTGTCTGAAATTGCTGAAATATGTGAAGACATTTCCCAGCAACCCCATCAGCAGCCCATATGCAGTGGTGGGGGAATGTGTGTGAAGGGTGTATAATGCAAGGTGCCAGAAAATTAGACAAGCTTGCTTTTCTAGCTTCTGTCTGTGTGTATGGTCTGGAGATTCTTTTACAAGGATATTCTTAGGCATTTCCAGGAAAGTAAAATACACAAGTGAAACTGGAAT
The DNA here is from genome assembly GCA_003697995.1 of Taxidea taxus jeffersonii. NCBI lineage: Eukaryota > Metazoa > Chordata > Mammalia > Carnivora > Mustelidae > Taxidea > Taxidea taxus. The sequence goes on along the minus strand of ML104242.1, from coordinate 377,887 downwards.
TCTAATATATAGTCAAATATGAGTTTTATTCAACACAGATGACACTGCTTTTTGAGTTATAGGAGAAGCACAGGATGTAGACAGATATGAAGAGAGTTCTCCAGAGAGCTGTATGAAGTACAAATTAAACAGATCAAAGTAGCAAAACCATAAATGTGCTACCAGAGGCAAAAGTGGCACTACAACGTATGACAATACAGAGACTGACTCAAGGAGAACTATTGGCTTGCACTCTATAGAGAGGAATATGATGTAAGATAAAATAAAACATGGAAAAGGAAAGAAAATGAAGAAATCAAAGCTAAATTCACTATTAGGAAATAGAGCAAGGCTGAGTAAACAGCTTCCAGTGATAGTTTTTGCATGTGTGCCTCAGTTCTATGTGGTCCCCTTACAAGTATGTGGCACTTCTGGATGGGGCTTTTTCGGGTTCCATTGGAAACACATGAACAACTTAATAGAGGGTTACATATCTCTTTCTTTTACTTATTATTTTATTTTTTCAGTGTTCCAAGATTCACTGTTTATGTACAACACCCAGTGCTCCATGAAATACATATCTCTTTAAAGGAGAACTGTACAATTTATTATTGTATCTTCACGTTTCAAGATGAACTGTAACAATACTTTGGAGAACAAATTTTGAATTTCACCAGCTCACGTGAAAGAATGAGGAATAGGAATGCTTTCCTGAAGATAAAAAAAAAAAAATTTGAAGGAAAAAAAAAGAAATTTTGGAAAGGATATGGTAAAGCACATGACAGCATAGGAGAATAAAACACCACTTATAAAGCAAACCTAAGAAAGTACTATACTTAGAAATATCAAAGGAGATCTATATGTATGTTATAGGAATTGATGATCTTGAGGATGAAGATATTAAAAAAGAATTTCAGACATCTAAGGGAAGTAATAGAACTGGATCAACATAAAGCAGTCTTTTTGGAATGAGAAATAACTTCTGGTTAAAATACACACAGTATTCTGCCTAAGGGAACCAGGAGTGGAGGAGACCAGGGAACACATACTAACTATGAAGTGTTTGAGAATCAGATAGCTCAGGTAATAAAAATAAATAGTCATACTAAGGTTATATACACGTACATACATACATACATACATGATAAACTGCTTATATGATCTTTTCACATGAGTTGTTTGATGTTTATGATAATCCTTCAGGCTGGAAGGACAGTTATCTTAATTCCCATTTTGCAGGTGAAAACACTGAGTTTCAAAGAAATCTATCAAGATTTCCATGAAAAAAATACTTGTTAATCTTCCTTATTGTTAGATATGCCTATGTGTGAACTCAGCCTACTTACTCCCTTGGGAAAACTAAATCTGTGTCTATTAAGATCTCTAGGTCTGCACTTTTCAAACTCGATAGTTGACACACTATAATAACATCCTGGGTACATGTGTGCCCATGAAGGTGCAGCCTGTCCATCTAAATTTCCTGTATTGAATGATTTCTCTTTGTAGGTCACGGTCCTCATTGTGATCTCTTCTCCATTTTTTCCAAAGAGACTAGATCATCTTGGCTATGTTTTTGCCACTTTATAAAGTCACCCATAGTTTCTGATCCCTTGAGGACCATGTCTTGTGCTTGTCTCAAATTCCTGTTTAGGTTCTCTCTCTCTCTCTTTTTTTTTTTTTTAAGATTTTTTAGTTTACTTTAGAGAGAGTAAGACAGCAAGCCTGGGAGTATTCAGGGGAGGGGCTGGAAGGGAGGGGAGGATCTCAAGCAGACTCCTCACTGAAAGGAGTCTGTCATGGGACTTGGTCTCATGACCCTGAGATTGTGATCAAGGGGTGGCACTTAACTGACTGAGCCACCCAAGCACCCAATTGTTTAGTTTCTCTTTAACCCAGTGCTTAGAGCTAAACCATGTATTGCAACTAGCAATGAGTATCACCAGTCACCTAATAGACTGCACACTTTAACAGGATCCACATTTGCCACATGCCCCTTTGGATACAATATATGAATTGGTAGTCATCATCCTTGAGAGAGAGAGAGACATACTACCTATTCCCTCAGACTAAAAAAATCCAAGCGTACTTTATATTTTATTTAGCACACTATTGAATCAAAGTAATTTATGACTACAAATATGAGACAGATATTAAGTACTTCATATGTGGATCTATCTGGTATTTTCTCAAAGTGTAAACAAAATGCAGAATCCCTACTTCATAACTTTTTGGTTTATAGTTAGAGGAGTACAAAAATATAAGAATAATAGTAATTATTTCAATGAACAAAGTTTATAGATTTCATAATTATTTTCCTTGTTCTTATGTTTGATATTTATGGAAATGAATTTTATATCTTTAGAATTAAATATAAAAACCTTGGGTTTGTCTTTCATATTTCTTTTTTAACATTTCTTTCTAGTGATAAGTTCTTACTGTATTTTATGTAATTATTGATCTGCATTTAAAAATAAATCCAGAAATAAAACAAAATTTGTCTTTTACCACCACTAGGTAGAAAAGTACTGTGCTAGAAGACAGAATCATCACTGGAAGGACTAAGCAGAGAAATAAAGTCATTACCAAAATAAAATAAATAATAATGATTAGAAGAGTATTAAGGTAAAATGATGAAAACTGATTGAATGCAACTTATAACAACAGGTGTTATTTTTTAACATGCATGTTGCTGTAAAATATATAGATAGAGTATACACACAACTTAATGTAGAGGGAGGTCCAACTTATAAATGGGCATTGATTTTCCATCTCACATTGTTCTGGCATTATGGTAATCATGAAAGACATGGAACAATAGAAGCCCTCTGTAATCAGGAGTGAATGAAGGGGAGAGGGTAATATGATCAGGGGATATAACCATAATTAACTCTGCACATTTATTTTTCATTCAATTATTCCATTACTTCTTTATTAATTCATGCATTCATTCAACAAATAATTTATATATTTAGTAATATAATATCCACTTATAAAAATTACCTATAGCCACTATGGAAACCACTATGGAGTTTCCATTAAAAGTTAAAAAAGAAACTACCATATGATCCAGCAATCCCATTTCTTGATATATATCCAAAGGAAATGAAAACAGGATATCAAAAAGATATCTGCACTCCTATGTTTACTGAAGCATTATTCACAACAGCCGAGATATGGAGCCCCTTAATGGATAAGTGAATAAAAAATTATGTGTTATATGTATATATATATATAATGAAATATTATTCAACCATGAAAAGGAAGGAAATTCTGCCACTTAAGAAAACAAGGATCTTGAGGAATTATGCTAAATAAAATAAGCCAGACAGGGAAAAACAAGTACTAGGTGGTATTATGTATATGTGAAATCTAAAAACAAAAACAAACAGAAAACCCCAAAACCCAAAACCACAAAACTCATAGAAACAGAGAGTATAAAAGCAGTTGCCAGAGACTGAAGAGTAGGGAAAATAGGGAGAGCTTGGTTAAAGGGCACAAACTTTCAGCTATAAGATAAATAAGGTCTGAAGATCTAAAGTAAAACATGGTGACTATGGTGAATAACACTCTTACATAACTGAGAGTTGCTAAAAGAGTAGAAATTAAATGTTCTCACTGAAAAAAAAAGAATAAAATCTACAGAACGTCAGGGATAAGTTATTAACATTTTTATGGGTTTCATTCCAGTTTTAATTTTGCATATATACACACATACATGTACACACACATATATATCTTATTATGTATAAAATTTAAGGACCTTTTATCACTTTATAGATCATGAGCAATTTCCTAATCATTTGATAGTCTTCTATTATGCCATTTTAACAGCTATATATTTTTCTAATACATATTTGTGTGTGTGTACATGTGTATAATTAATTTAGTAACTTCTCTGTGTTGGGTATTTACATCACTGTCAACATTTCACTACTATAAAGATGTTGTGGTAAGTATACCTGAGGTGAACATAAACACATTTGTAAATTCTTCTTGTGATGAGTCCTTAGAAGTCTAATTGTTACATTTAATATTTTGTAGTTTGGTGGTTTCTAATTTACAGTGTTATTTATATTGCTAAATTGCACTACAGAAAAATCTGAACTTTTTTTTCAAACCATCTGTTAAACATGAGTATCATGTTTCACACTCTTGTGAACAATGGGCACTATTAAAAATGTTTTAAACAAAAAACAAAATCTGGAAACTAAAAGAAGAGTATGCCTGTTTATACTTTCCATATATATTCTTACTGGCACATATATCTTTTTCTTTATATGTAGCACATACAGTCTATAGAGTGTATCTCTAAATATCCATTCCTCATTGATGAATCACCTCAACTTTTTACTCCAAAGTCAAATGCATGTATACTGGCTCCTGTGTGCCATGAACTGGTTTCTGGGCTTTCAATGACTCCAGATCACCAAACTTTTCTACAATTCTCTGGTGAATTAAGTGAAAGGTATTTCATGAAAGAAATTTTCATGAAAGAAAGGCTGGGATGAGATTGGAAAAGAGGGAAAGTCATTGGAAAGATGAAAGTGGAAAGGAAGGCTGGTGGAAAAGTATGAGAAGGGGGCAAATTTGGAAATCTCGGGGTTTGTGGCTGCTAGGGAGCCTTCCAGAGGGAAAGGGGTTATTTGAGAATGAACTCTTGCTGAGAAGTGATCGTGATAGAAGCAATATTACAAATGCATTTCTGAGCACAACTCCCTGAACTTGGAGGTAACTAAGGAAAGGAAAACAAAACAAAAAAAAATTCTACATCTGCTTGCATAAAATTATTTATAACACAAAGCAGTGCTTGGAATTTCACCAAGAAAAAATTTATTATGTTTAGCATGTAACCTATTTTCCAATACAAATCAACAGAAAGGGTTTGAGGTTATTAATCAATCATGTGTTAATACAAATAAGTTTGTACTTATTGCATTTTTTCCCCTGACAAACATAAAGTAAGTTATTCCTCAAAAAGAAAAATTGTGATTTGCTGAATTTGCTTCTTTGAAATGGGATTACAGAGATATGTATTCTAATTACTGCCAATGTAGGGACCTGAGGAAATGTACTGGACACTGAGAAGGAAAGCACCAACATTTGTAAGAGAATTGGAGACTGGAACTATCAGTGCCAGAATTAACATGTCTTATTCCAAAACCGTGCCTAAAGTTGTTGTTACATGAGAAAATAGGAGAAAACATCTTCCCTGAAGTTCTAGACACCTGGTCCTGTCACTCAAAATACAGGTAATTATAATTATTACATTGATTTGAGACTTCTTGGTAAGGCCTGTGTCTCTATCATTTGTAATAAGCATTCTATGGAGAGATGTCTTCCAGCCTTTTATCAATGGATACTTTTTTGTCTGTTCCTGCTATTTTCAAACAGTAGTTCTAATTATTAATGGTGCTACAGAGAAAACAAAAGTCCATTCTTATAAACAAGAAATTTTTTTATCTGGTTTTGAGACAGAGTTTTAATTAGAATGTGGGGACTTAAAGTGCCAGGAAAGACCATAAAAGAGGGCAAACTATTGGTTTATACATCAAATTTCAAGATATCTCTTCACCAAAAACCAAGGTCTCTGTGTATTTTTATGTGGCTTGACAAGGAAGACACCATACTAATTCAGAACATAACTATTTTTACTGGAAAAAGACAAAGAGGTAATTTTTTTTCAGTCCTTAACAAGATAATAAATCATTTAAATAAGAAGTAGGACTCAAGGTCATGTTTAGATTATGTTCACACAAAATGTGTAGAGACTAACTTTTTGCAAACAAGTCCAAGATTCTTTCAACACACAAAACGTAAGCCTATCTCAATATTCTAACTACTCTCTTTGTCATTTGTGCTAGCTGTTTTGAGAAATGTTTCTTTAAGGTGAAAATTTTTCTCAAATGTGTTAAAAATGAGTGAATGGTGGAGAGCAAGGGCAAAGGTAAGTAATTATTTGAAAAGGTGCTCTTTAGGGTGAGTTAAATAGTTGCATATATATAGCATAAATGAATGTTCAGTGTCTTTTTGGAAAGAAAATATTTTATTTTCTGATTATGGTTCTCTGTAATCTCTATTCCTATAAAGGCTACACCTATAAATGGGGTTTCTATACCAGCATCAACCACTTTAGATTTTTTTTTTTTAAACCACGGTCACAATCCAGAGTGTGAGTGTAGTGTGTCTGTGTGTGCATGTATATGTGTGTGGGTGGGAGGGTGGATATTTTGTTGCATTACCCTATACAATGCAGTGCATATCTGACCTTTATTTGATTTCTACTTTATTTTCCTTTTTCCAGCATCACATTACTTATTTGTTTCTTTCTTCTCTGTGGTATCCATATGCCAGCATATCTATCAGCACTTCTTCACTTTTTAATTTTATTTTATTTATTTAAAGATTTTTACTTATTTATTTGATAGACAGAAATCACAAGTAGGCAGAGAGGCAGGCAGAGAGAGAGAGGAGGACACAGGCTTGATCCCAGGACCCTGAGACCATGACCTGAGCCAAAGGCAGAAGCTTTAACCCACTGAGCCATCCAGGCGCCCACTTCTTCACTTTTAAATATAAGAAAATGACTAAATCTGCAAGTCCTTACATCTCAAATAGCAGCTGGCTTGTGTGGTATCCAGAGAATGAACCTACACAGCCATGAGAACTTAATAGTCTCTTTTTCTCCTAAATTAAAATTATTTCACAATAAAACATTTGGTTTTGGGGAATGTATTTTAAGCTTGACATTGAAAAAAAAAAGCACTGAATGTATATCCATCACCTCCATATAACAAAATAAGCCAGAATATTTTATCATTCACTATTTATCATTTACTATTAAAGTGGAAATCCCTAAGAAATAAAAATTTAAGATTTCCTTCTATAAAACTGATTAATTAAAATTTTGGACCTGTTTTCACGATTTAGTTTTTTTCGTAAATAGACAAATAGATGTTTATAATGATCTTCTACCTTCAGCTTTGCTATCTAGAGGGGAAAAGTTGCCAGACAGGCATGTAACCATATTGGTCAATCTAGCTTGATTGCTTTCCTCCAGCAATGGGCAGTTTTAATTTGCTATCACATTTATAGTCATCATATTTGAGGAAGGGCAAAATAGGTTAATGAAGTCATTGTAATTTCATTCAAATGATATATATTTTAAAAACTCAATTAAAGAAACAGATACCAGGGCACCATATTTTATTTTGCCTTATGGAGATTATTGCTCTGTAGCACCTGTAAAAGATACTGGAAAAGAAAAATTTACCAGTGCTGAAATGAATGTGAAATCACTAAACATGTCCATAAAGTAAATTTATTGTGAAAAGAGATGACTTTTTTTGAAAATTCATTTGTTCTTTCATTTATTCAATGCATTTTTTATTAAATCCTGTCCTTTTTATTTTTATTTATTTATTTATTTTTAAAGATTCTATTTATTTATTTGTCAGAGAGAGAGGGAGAGAGAGCAAGTACAGGCTGACAGAGTAGCAGGCAGAGGCAGAGAGAGAAGCAGGCTCCCTGCTGAGCAAGGAGCCCAATGTGGGACTCGATCTCAGGACGCTGGGATCATGACCTGAGCTGAAGGCAGCCGCTTAACCACCTGAGCCACCCAGGCGTCCCAAATCCTGTCCTTTTTAAGAAAGCATAACTGGTTTTAAAAAGAGTATTCAGAATTAGATTGAGCTGGAATTTAACTTCATTGCTTATTATTTGTTTGATTTTAAGCAAGGTAGTAATAAGTCTTTTTAATTAGTTTCTTTGTCTGAAAAATGGACATATTGATATTACTCTCCCCACCATGATGAGGGAATGAGATAATAATTATAAAATCACAATAACTGACATACAAGATGTTAATAAATTTTATTATCATTGTTATTGTTGCTATTATTATGTCACAGCTTTTAGGGCTGTGGAACATTAAGAGATGAATAGTATATTCCCTTCCCTCCTACTTGCTGGGTGTCTAGGTAAGAAAGCAGGGATGATATTAATATGTTAATATTGTGCCAAGATATGATCCAAATACTTTATATTAACTCATTTATGTTGTCAATGACTGCATTAGGTGATATTTGTGGGTGTTCCCATTGTACAGATAAGAAAATAGTATTATATGGCAAGGGACTGCTCCAAGCTTTACAGTTAGGTAAATCTGGCTTGGGATATGAAACCAGGTAGTCTGGATCCAGAGTCATAGTTTTTATGCTAATTTCCTCTATAACAGTATAATTGTATACTTCTTATACTTCCTAATTCATACTTGCTATGAACCCTTGACTCTTTGGACAAGAAAAACACCTAGGAAAAAGATTCTGAGATACTTCAGAATCTATCAGTACTCTATTCCTGGCTACGAAATCTCAGGTAATAACATAATTTCCTCCCACAGAAGAAAGAGAAATGGTTGTCCCCAACCACATTCAGTGTTTTTCCTCTAGTTGTAACTCAGCCATCAGCATATCTGTCTCTATACACAAAATATACCAAATTTCCAGAGTGGTAAGGAATTCCTTCATATCTTATAATTATTCTAACCTCCCTTGCCCAGGATAAGCTAAATTCACAAGTGCATTCAGCCATGACCTTTCCCCCAAACACTACTGCTTCTTCTGACACAAATGATCCATGTTCTTCACCTCAGTCATTTATTGCACATCTGTTCCGGGCCTAACACCAGGAAGATAATGAGAGAAATTCGATGCTACTGTCCCCAACTTCTGGAAGCTTACAACCTTTTAAAACAAATACACACCATAATGTGTGACCTTATTATGACATTATGAAAAAAGAATAATGTCTGTGTCAAAAAACCCTTGCATATATATATAAAATGACTTTTGGTTATAAATACAGTGAATTCTGCTTATTTTAGAATTACATTCTGCCCTCCACTTAATGACAAGAATCCAGACATTTATTCTTTTCCATGATGGGATAGGGGGAATATAATTCCTACTTCATCCTTATAGAGACAATGTATTTTCTGGGGAATCCCAACTTTATGGGGAATATTTTGAGTTTGAAAGAAAATTGTTTCTCTCCTGGCAACACTTCAGACACCAAATATGTAGGTTTTCCACACCAAGAAATTCTCCAATTTTCTTCAGGCACCAGCTAGATATCCTATAATTTAATTCCATTCTGATACTAACTACCTAGAATCAGTGTGTAGACCACATAGGTTAAAAATTCAGATTGTCCCAATTCAGACAGCAATCACAAGTAGTGGATCCCCAGTTTACCCACATTTATGTCTGAACTGAGTACAAATCAAGAATTCTGGTTTTTTTTTTAAAGGTTTATTTATTTGTTTTAGAGAGGGAGAGAGAGCACATGTGCATCAAGTGGGTACAGAAGAAAAGGTTCTTCAAGAAGACTCCCCACTGAGCACAGAGCTGAACATGGGTCTCCATCTCACAGCCCATGAGATCATGACCCACGCCAAAACCAAGAGTTGGACACTTAACCAACTCAGCCACCCAGGTGTCCATACAAATAGGGAATTCTTATGACTCCCTCTTCAGGTTTGATTGTTTACCATAAGGGCTCACAGAGCTCTGGGAAAAATTTACTATTACCACTTTACTATAAAATATACTGTAAAGGATAAAAATGAATAGCCAAAGAAGTATATAGGGGGAGCTCCAGAAGAATCTCAAGAATAGGAGCTTCTATCCTGTAGAATTGGGCTGCACCACCCTTCCAATACATGGATGTGTTCATCGGCCTGAAGGCTCTCTGAACCTCATAGCTTAGGGATTTTTATGGAGGCTTCATCACATAGGCATGATCAATTATTTTTTTTAAAGATTTTATTTATTTATTTGACAGACAGAGATCACAAGTAGGCAGAGAGGCAGGCAGAGAGAGAAAGGAGGAAGCAGGCTCCCGGCTGAGCAGAGAGCCCAATGTGGGGCTCAATCCCAGGACCCTGGGATCATGACCTGAGCCAAAGGCAGAGGCTTTAACCCACTGAGCCACCCAGGCGCCCCGAGGCATGATCAATTATTAACTCAGTCCCTATTCTCTCTCCCTTCCCTAAAGGATGTGGGGATGGGGATTGACAGTTTGACACTTCTAATCATGGCTTGATGCTACTGGTGACCAGCCTGTATCCTAAAACTATCCAGGAATCCACCAAGAATTCCCATATTAGAACAAAAGACACTCTATCACATAGGAAACTCCAAGGGATTTAGGAACACTGTATAAGATATTCCTATTATTCCATTACTCAGAAAATTACAAGAGTTTCAGGAAGTCTGTGTCAGGAACTAGGGACAGACACCAAATATATATTTCATATTATGTCACAGCCTCTTCACCTTGATTAGGTGCAGTAACTGTAAAGTTGTCCTGCTTAGATACAACTTCAGAGGAACTTGCTGGAAGGACTGTATTTATCTGATAACCTCCAGCTGCCATACCTTCAGATAGTCACTACATTCATAAGAGACTGTGCTGTTCATTGGCTCTCTCAGCCAATGATGGAACACAAAGAAATAGGAGGGTCAGTTTGGTTGATGCAGGAGCCTTCTCACAGGAAATCTTTGCTTGGAGCTTATAGGGCTGACCAAGATTTTGAATTTGAGTGCTCATCCTGATGCTCTCCCCTTCCAATCCTTGTCTTTCTTTCTCTTTTCAAAGACATTAGGCCTAAGTCATTGTCTGAAGGCTCCTTCTCCTTATTCTTACTCTCTCCCCTACTTATCTTTGACAGTTGTTTATACCTTCATGTCTGTTTCTAGGAGGATCCAAACTGATAGCAAGCCTTGTACGTTATCTGTCTTTTAAGAAACATATGAAGTCTACAAACCAAAGTGAAAGCTCTCTCATTTGGGCAAAAGAATAGCTTCAAGATCACGTATATCATTGGCTTCCCATTTTCACTCAAGTTTTGACATAAGTATTTTGTACTTATTTGTGATATCAGGAATGTACTTAATAACTACATTTAAACATGTTACTCATTAATTTCAGTTTTTACTCTGGTTTTGTTTATGTTTTTGAGCAAAAATGTTGATGTGGGACTTACTCTACTTTCTTCCCTGATAATTTACAATCACATGCTAGCTTTCACAATTGAATGAAATTCAAAATAACATTACCAGTTGATTAAAGGGAAACAAACAAAAAATCGCAACTATTTTAGAGTAGTTCAGGACTTTTTTCTTACTGCATCTAGACTTTTAACAAAAGCAAAAGACAATCCTGAGTAAAGAATCCTTTCCCAAGGATCAAATAACTTCTAAGGAAGAAAATTAACCAATTCATAAATCAAAACAAACAAACAAACAAAACCACAGACAAGCAAACAAAGCACAGAAGAGGAATAGTCCAAGAATCAACAAACAGCAGAATAAAACTGGCCAAGATTCCAGACACACGTAATCCTGAAGTTAAACTTTAGGCAGAAGAAAAGTAATTCCAGATTATGTAGTCTAATATACCAGGGGATAAAAAGCTAATAAATTAGTTATTAAGTGTGTAAATAAAAATAAACACAATGACAAAAAATGATAATGAACTGTGGTCTTAAAAAGGAAGATCGATTTACATAGTTGATTCTAGCATATAAATTAGGGGAGGTGATTGAGATTTAGGTGTTCGGTGGTAGGGGACAGACAATATTAATAGAGGATTTGATAAATTGAACATGTTAAAATTTCTAGGGTAACTACTGAAATAACCAAAATGGTGAATATAACTTATAAAATAACAGAGACAAAAACTGTGTCAAAAGTTAGATTGTAAAATAAAATACAACTATTAGGTCTGTTAGGCTAGAGACACCTAGAACTTTGGCCTGTCCCTCCAAGGCAAGATTATACCAAAATAACCTAAATAATTATTAAATTATTTGGTCAATTTGATATTCAAATGAGAAAGAAGATGTAAATGAAGTCCCTTCCCTAACATTAATGTGTAAATTAAAATCAACTCCAAGTGGAATAAAGAGAAGTGTAAAAGATAAAATTTTAAAACTTTTAGAAGTAATTTCAAAGGGATATATTTCTGAACCAAGAATTTAAAAAAAAAAAAAAGATACAGAAGCACAACACAAGCAAAAGAAAGCATTGACTATGAACTATCTACCTAAATTAATTGTTATTTATCAAAAGACCATAAAAAGTGACAATAAGAATCTCCAATTTAGAAAAAAATATTTCCTATATGTAAAAATGATGAGTATACAGAATGTATAGTAAAAACTCCACAAACAATAGAAAAACAAAAAAATATAAAATAAAGCATGAAGACTCGAACTACACTTGACAGAAGGGGAAATCTAAATCATCATTAAAACAATTAAAAATATGCTCAACTGTATTAGCAATATGAAAATACAAACTAAAATCAGTATGTTGTACCATTTTACCTGTAACAGCATTATTACAAAAATTCATAGCCTTCAAACATCAAATATTGGTGATGATGTGAAATGACAACTTTCATATATTGCTGGCAGGAAGAAATGCAAATTAGTACACTTTATTAGTTGGCAAAAAATTAGTTGGTATTATCACAATAATTGATGACTATATATGTAGAATGACTAGAAATTCTAATCTTCAATATATATCTGGAAAATCGTCCTGTATACCTATTCCAAGAGGCATATATATCTTCATAGGAGATGAAATGTCTATCAACAGAACGGATGAATAAATTGTGTTATATCCATACAATGTAATACTACATAGTAATATACATGAATGAACTACAGTTACCTGTAATAACATAGAAGGGAAAACCTGAAATTCGAGGACCTCTAGTCATGCTAAAAGCAAATCTCAGATAAATATATACAATTTAACTATATTTTAAAAAGTTTAAAAGTACATGAAGTAAACCATGAATTATTTGAAAACTTAAAATACTTTTCCATAGCAAATGAAAAATAAATCCAAAATTCATGGTAGAGATTCCCCCTGAAAAGGAGGGAAGGGATAGGGGAAATAGGATTGCAAAAAACCTATTAAAAACAATGAGACTGTCTTATCCCTTAAACAGGGTAGTTTGTGTGATGGATTTGTTTATTATGATTCTTTTTACTTTTTACATCTTTTTAATCCATGTGCCTTAAATAATAATCATTAATTTTAATTAGTTTTAAATTGACTATTTTCAAATGAAAATATAATCTTAAAAATGCCCAAGATGAAATAAAGATAATCTATATAAATCAATATTCAAGAAGCTTATCTATAAAATTTTAGATAATGCAATTAAAAATATACATGTTCATTTTACTTATACAAAATATCAATTTAATTACATTGACTACTAAAATGCTACATGGCTATGAGAATTCAGATATTTATTTGAAAACTAATTTATGCAAGTTCTGAAAATGAATTTTTTATTACTTAATAAAAAAGAAGTGCCAGCCTCTTCAGATTTCAGCTTAAGAAATAAAAATTTTGGATCATGCACTGCTTGAATCCAATTAAAATAGATTTTGATGACATTCTGCTCCTTTCCATGTAAACTTTGCTAACACAGAAATTTTCAGATATATATATATACATATATATATACACATGTATATATATATCTACATATAGATCTATACATTTAATGTATTACCCATGTTTAGAATTCTCAAATAAGTAAAAACAGAGCAATGATTTAAATTATCACTGCTGTAATAATTGATTCATTTCCTGACTAAACCCTAAAGGTGGGTGAAATCCCATTTGTGAACTTCATTTTCCTCAGTATATCTTTCAGTGAATTTATCTCACTTGGAGATTGCTGTCTTTTTCTTCTGTTTTTAAAAATTAGATTATAAATTCCATGAGAATAAGGATCTTATCTGTCCTATTTACTGATCCCAGAATTTATTATAGTGCCTAATAACATCAGTAGATGTTTGGTAAATATTTCTTAAACTAACAAAGAGATCATTATCACAAGTTAGTCAACTGAGGAGAGATAAAAATAAAATACAACATTTCAAAAGTAATATAAGGTAGTAATTATTTTCCCTACACATGGTTCCAAAAATTTTATGTTAATTTAATTTTTATTAAATTAAGTTTTATTTTTTTATTTGGTAATATATTTACACTGCTCAATTGTTAGTAGAATATACACATTGAGAACACTTCATTATACTCATTTCCTTTTCTTCCATATTTCTCTCTTACTTCCTAAAATAATTACTTTTCTAAGTGTAAAGTGTGTTTTTAGTGTTTTATTATGCAAATACAAGCAAATATGAAAAAAATATTTTTATTACCTTCCTTTAAGCTCACAAAGAAAGTGACATGTGCTAGAAACAACTTCCACATTTCACTTTCTTCTCTTAAAAATGTGTCCTGGAGGTCTTTCTATATAGAGACAGCAAGAACTGCCTCAAACTTTTGTACAGGTGCATAACATTCCATTTTATGAATGTACACTATTTCACCGAATTTGTTCACTTGTGTTATTTCTAATCTTGTCCCATTAACAACATTGTGGTGATGTCTAACCTTTGTACATAAATCATTTTGGGTTATGCAGGCACATCTGGAGGATAAACTCCCAGAGGTAAAAGTGTCAGGCCAAGTGTAAGCATATTAGTAATTCTGAATGCAACCACTCCACAGAAATTATACTATTTGGCATATCCATAGTATGTCTAGGTCTTCTGAGAGACCAATGCCAAGACAGCACTAAACATGACTTTATTTGGGTAAATGCCTGAAAGTAAATACAGAGGATGGCAGGCAAGCCTGGAAAAGTACTCAGACAGGACACAAGTCTTTCCCCAATGAAAAAGAGAGAGGAAAATGTTGAGAAGTGTCCTAGTCAGCCATGTTGTCTAAGGAATGTTAGGCAAAAGTGTCAGGAAAATTCTTGAGCCAACGTTAACCAACAAAGGACCCCTCTTTCTCTAGTTTTTTTTTTTTTTTTTTAAGATTTTATTTATTTATTTGACAGATCACAAGTAGGCAGAGAGGCAGGCAGAGAGAGAGGGGGAAGCAGGCTCCCTGCTGAGTAGAGAGTCCGATGTGGGGCTCGATCCCAGGACCCTGAGACCATGACCTGAGCCGAAGGCAGAGGCTTAACCCACTGAGCCACCCAGGCACCCTTCTTTCTCTACTTTTGAATCTTTGCTTGGTCTCAGTCACTGGCAGGTGACACCTATGGGAAGCCAAAGAACAGTAGCAAAGATCCTTGGTCAATTGTATTCCCTTGAGTTGGAAATTTGCTAGGCATGTAAAGATAAATACAAATTTAAAATGAGAGGCTTTGACAATTATGATATGATCTCTCTGATCTGAGGAATTTGAGAGGCAGGGTGGGGTATCGCTGGGGGAAGGGAGAGGAAAAATAAAACAAGATGGGACCAGGGAGGGAGACAAATCATAAAAGACTTTTAATTTCAGTAAACAAACTTATGGTTGCTGGGAGTTTGTGGTGGAGGGATTGGGTGGCTGGGTTATGGACATTGGGGAGGATATGTGTTATGGTGAGTGCTGTGAATTGTATAAGACTGATGATTCACAGACCTATACCTTTGAAACAAATAATACATTATATGTTAATAAAATTTAAAAAATGAGAGGCTTTGTTCTCCCTCCCTGATGAAAATGGGAAAAGAGATTTCTCCGTCTTTCCTTTTTTCTTTTAAATGATTTATCTTAGAACACTTTTAATTGTAAGTACTTTCTCATGTCTTTGAAATATGTATAAATCCTTCTGAAGACTAGATAGGCCTTTTGTTAGCTGACCTTTAGTCAGCTTTAAGATCCAGGTATGTCTTTCTTAAGAACCTGGGAACCATCTCTTTGAAATGTAAAAATCACGGTTACAACATCCCTTATCCCATTTTCTGAGGGGAATTGTGATCCTGATCAATGGATGCCTTGCTCAAAACCTACTCTCTTTCATAAAGAGCTGAGAAGCTTAGTTTTCCTCTGGATAAAGCTGATTAGTTAATACAGATAACCAAGTAAAGTTAGGATGAACTATTTGTGACAGATGGTGTTGTCCAATGCTCTAACTTGAGGACTAGCTATTGTTTGTCTTGAAACATTTATGTAATGGGTTGTATCTTTCTGGGTATATGAGGGAGTGAGATGTCTTTGCAGTATCTTAGCAAATTGCCTGTGATATCCCTCACATTGCAGCTTAATGCTTATTCAATAATAAAAGTGTTTTCTTTTTCTACTACCATTGTGGAGAAGATTTCTGGGTTGGGAGGAAATTTTACTTTTAATTATATTTTCCCAGCAGGACAACAGACAGGTATTTGGATGTCAATTTACCACAAAGTTTGCCTTCAAACTTTGCTTAACTTGTTCAGGTGTTTTTGTATTTGCCTCAGTATATCTTTCAGTGAATTTATCTCACTTGGAGATTGCTGTCTTTTTCTTCTGTTTTTAAAAATTAGATTATAAATTCCATGAGAATAAGGATCTTATCTGTCCTATTTACTGATCCCAGAATTTATCATAGTGCCTAATAACATCAGTAGATGTTTGGTAAATATTTCTTAAACTAACAAAGAGATCATAATAGTGGGCATAATTTTACTTGACTGCTTATCTACATCATTGTGTGATAAGAAGAGGATAAGGGAAGTTATGAAAATAAAACAAATTTGAAAATACATTGTATGATGTAAGATTATTAATTTTTTACTTCCATTAACATTAGTTGAAGACATCACTTCAGAAGCATTTACAAGATTTATCAAATGCTTGTAAAGGCATGGAATATACTAGAAAGATTTATATAGCATAAATACGTTTAGTCAACTATGTTTACTTCATAGCCCAGAAAAGCACTCTTATTAGCACTTCAATTTAAAATGAATGGAGCTTACATGAATAGATGAGGAGAAACATTGAGACCCTAGCAACAGGGAAATACCGGGAGAAACATTAATGATTTTGAGCAGCAAAAGGGCTTTCCACGAATTAATAAATAAGCTATTTGGTGATGGTAATTATAGCATTTATCTCTACCTTTGTATGATACAAATATATCTGGGATGAGCAAATAGACATAAATTGGGGAAACATGACATTACTGTATCACATAATAAATCTTAGTTGAAAGATGGTACTCACTTTTAATAGGGCAAATAGAAAATTGTGAATTCATAACTCTAAAAGGTTTTTCTTTGCCCATTCTTTTACTATCCTTGTTGAGTCCTAATTATGACATAAAATGTTATTTCTTTTGTTGGATTTACTTCCTTCACTTTGCCACTCTTAAACCAGATTTAAAGAAAACTATTTCCTGTGATACAGGCATAAAAGTTCTGGCACTGCGGCACCTGAGTGGTGCAGTTGGTTTACTGCTCAACTCTTGATTTCACCTCAGGTCATGATCTCAGGGTCATGAAGTTGAGCCTTGTGTGGGGCTCCATGCTTGGTACAGAGCATGCTTGGGATTCTTTCTCCTTCTCCCTCTACCCCGACCCCAACCCTGTTCACTCACTCTTTCTAAATAAATAAATAAATAGAAAAAGAAAAAGAAGTTCTGCCAGAACTTATACTTGCAATATGAGTATTGTGCCAAACAAACCCTATTTAGATATTACCCTTATTAGGCTCAACAATCAATGAAACAAGCACTTTTCTAAAGTAGAGGCACTTAAATACATATTCACAATGGAAATTTCTCTGTTTAAATTACATAAGATATAGTTTAAAGACCACACCTGGCACTGAATTTTCTACATCTAGACTGAGATATGTGCCATCATCTTTTGCCTTTCCCATTGTGTTTTTCCCAAAGGCTACATTTATCTATTCTGCATTCTACCTTGGTTATTTTCTTTGACCTTTCCTTGCTTTCATTTTGCTCCTTTTGACTTACAAATCCCTTTCAATCTATAGTAAATGCAATGGATAAATAGCACAATTTTAAGTTATCATTTCTTTATTTTAAATACAGTCTTTTTTGCAAATGGCTGGTAGTATTTATAGCAACATACCAATATTCTACTTTTCCATAAAAGATAAGTCAATACTTTTGAAAATTTTAATCTTCTCCCATTCTACACAAAGAAAACTACTTTGATGTCAACAGAGTAGGAAAAATTCAAAAGATAATAATGTATGTATACATTTTCTAAGATGCCAAAATTTCATTTATATATAAACAGTGTGGGTATGGTGTTAATCATTTGTGTTAGTGGAAATATTTGAAATGAACTATTACATGTAGAAAGCTCTCTCTGACTTTTTAGATGTGTTTCTTAAGGCTTCATTCAATAAAAATGCTTTATGTGTTGTTTGAGCAACTACAGCAATAGATATTGACTGAAATGATCACATGAGTCTTATTTAACACAAATGCCTGTAAAGACATTTTGAAGGCACATTTTAATTTGAAAAAAGAAGAAAAAACATAATAAAGTTCCTAGTATAGGAATCTGCACATCAAAAAATAAAGATATATCAATCCATTTAGGATTATGATGTATTCCAAATCTTTCCTCACTCACAGAAACTGGGTCCCTTTGATGCTGCTTTTTAGTATCAAGACACATATTTCACATTTCTGTTTTTTTGTGTGTGTGTGTGTGTGAAATGCTTCATACTTTGCAGTTGTTCAGCATTTAGATTTTTAAAAATACTATGAGGTACTAGTCCCCATTCCTGATGTCTCTTTTGATTGGAAGAACATCTATTAGCATAATTATTCTTCTCTTCACAGTGAGCAAACTGCAGGCAGGAAGGCTGGGTTCTACTTTGCTTCTCCTGGAGTCTGGCCTCTGGTTCCAGCACTTCCTTGTGGTAAAGCCTGCCTAATTCTGTGTCTCAGTATTAGGGAGCTGATATGTCCACATATATAACCTTTAATAGCAATTCTATCAAGTCTCCACATGCTGTTTTATCTTATTTCTCAACTTGTTCTGTGCTGGGCAGAGACAAGCAGCAATATCACCGGCACACTCTAATAGCACCATCTCAATATATTTGCTGGTTTTCATTCAATTTACCCTATCTGAAAAGTATCTATTGACAATATCTTAATTCACAAAATATACACACTTTAATTTTTTCCATAGTCCTAAAAGTTGTGTTTGATTTTTCTTAACTCCATTTTTCAATTGCTTCATGTTTTAGAGTACTGTGGAGATGATTTGATAATAAAGAAACATCTTTTTATAAAATGTTGCTTTATTATTTAGCTAAATTTCAAACACAAATCTATTGGATTCTACAGCTCAGCTTCTTACACACTATATTCCATTTTGCCCCAGTTTGGCTCTACACATTTGCTATTAAGCTGTGGATGAATTGTATTTCAACTAACCTCCTCCCTCCAGAATGGCAGCATCTTATAAGAACATAAAACTAGTGAAAATCAACATGTTCATCCATCTGAAGGGATAAAACAACCATACATTTAAACTAAATATTAGTTTTCAAGCATTTCATATTTCAATTTCTGAGAGTTGGAGACTCTTCTAATATTAACATGCCATTATTATTTGGCTTGACTGCCTGCTGTGAACCATAGTGAAGCACATGGAAGAATCTCACTACAGGCAAATACAAACACTGAGATGTTAATGGCTGTTAAGTAAATCTAAACTTAAAAATAAACAACAGGCTTAATTATTGTCACATGCAGTGTTTCAAAAAAACAGAATTTATCTCCATAACCTGTCATGAAAATATACTTCCTCTTGAAGGAAAATCTTATTTTTATTTTAAAATATGTGGGATCTACTAAGCAAGCAGATACTTCCCTGTTTCATTATTGATTACTTTCCTTTATATATAAGACAAGTCTTGTAGATGGGATAAATTTAGACCATCAGACTACAAAAGTGTACTATGAGGCATACACTGTTCTTTGTCATACACATTAATGTGTCCAGCTTCTTCTTCTGACACTTTATTTAAAATATTGTTCAAGTTAAAACTTGATATTGGTCTGCATTCTATTTGCTTTGTTTTTTTTGTCTTATTGCTAATCTTGTTAGCTTGCTTTTTTTTTTTTAGAGCTGCAACTGCTGGATTTTTATTCATTACAATTTCATATTGATGTGTCTTGTTTATCTACAAAGACATACACACATGAAAAATCATAAAGACTTACCTTTCTCACACTACTGGTCTATCTATCTATCTATCTATCTACATTTTAATTGATAAGAGTCAGATTTGGTAAAAGAAGATCTTAATAAAATCTATCCATGTAGAGATGGGCAAAATGAAGCATAAAGAGATTAACAGGTGGTTTGAAATGTCACTACAACTAAATGCAAGGTTTCCTGATCCTAAGGATATGAAGCTATTGCATTTTATCTACCACATGATGATGTCTTATGCCCAAATCAGAAGTTCCTCATCATTTGGTTAAGATCC
Organism: Taxidea taxus jeffersonii; assembly: GCA_003697995.1. NCBI lineage: Eukaryota > Metazoa > Chordata > Mammalia > Carnivora > Mustelidae > Taxidea > Taxidea taxus. Next base: position 357,569 of record ML104242.1, on the reverse strand, counting down.
CTTTCAAAGTAGTGCTGGGCAAAGCCAGAGTTTGGGAAAATATCTCACTTCTTGGTGTGCAAGATATCTTCACTGGATTTTTCAGACTCAATTTTCTTATTTCTTTCTTACAGAAATTCAGTTATACTACACATATACAAAAGTGAACAAATGATAAGTGTTCATATTGGCAAATATTTGCAAAGTGAATATACCTGCATAGCCATCACTCCACCACTTCAGAAGTATCCCTTGTATCTCTTCCCAGTACTTTTAGTTCCTAGATATCCACGATTCTGATTTCTATCACTAGAGATTAATTTACTTCTCTTTGAATGTTATATAAATGAAAACATACTACATATTTTCTTTAGTGTTTGACTTCTTTCATTAAATAAACACTATCTGTGAGTTTTATCCCTGTTGTATGCTCATTTTCATTGCTATATTATATTGCTTTTACAAATATACCACAGTTTACTAATTTATCCCATGGTTATGGACATTTGGATTGTTTCTACTTGTGACTATTATAAACAGTATTGTTATTTATATTCCCTACAAGTCTTTTAACATGCAAAATAATATACTTCTATATATTCAGAAGTGGAATTGTTTGGTCATAGGCTATACTCAGTCTTGGTAGAATATGCCCAAGTTATACCAATTTACATGTTACACAGTAATATATGATGTTTAGATTATTCTCTAACCTCACCAATACCTAGACATATCAGCTTTTTAATTTTTTTGGCCATTTTAATAGGTATACTTAAAATGTATTTTGTTTTAAATTTTCATTTCCCTGAGTACTATCCATGTTGAACACCCTATCATTCATTAGAGGGTTTTTTCCCCCCATCTGTAGCTATTCTTTATGCTTTTCCATCCTCTTTTATGTCCCTGGAGGCTAACTTGTACTGACTACACCAATAGAGTCCATTCCCTCTGGGATCCATCATTAGAGATCTTTGATAGTGGATGGAAGGGAGGCAAGGAGGGAAAAGAATCAGACTTTTCTCTCTCTCTCTCTACTGCCTTCCTTTGGCTATGCGGCAAGCTGTCTATGACCTTCCATGGAAAGACCTCAGACTGCAAATCAACATGCCTCATAGCTTTCTTCCGTCTGCAATTTAGCACTAATTGAATTTTCTTTCTCCCCAAATACCTAAGGGTAATATGGGAACTTTGCTATCCCTGGCATATTTCACTGTCTCTTGTGATTTTCTTAACCCTCTCCAAACTATGTGAATGTTTGCTTCTTTTAAGCCCTCCACTATCCAAATTTGAATGTGGTATCTACTTCCTGCTGGAAATCTGTATGGCATGCACTACTATTTCTAAATTGTATCAAGCATGAGTGGAAAGATGGTGTATGCAAGATGGGAATTTGAAAATTAAGTAAAGGATATTTAGTAGAAAATGCAGTGTTTTAGGGTAGACCTCCCACCAGGACCTTAAATAATAAATGTTTGCCAGGGTAGAACTCTTGTATAAGCAAATAAGGTATTCTCCACTGGCATGTTAGTCTGAGTCCTTAAGCAGGTTCTGATTGCTTTTAGAATGATTTAAACTGGGCGCCTGGGTGGCTCAGTGGGTTAAGCCGCTGCCTTCGGCTCAGGTCATGATCTCAGGGTCCTGGGATGGAGTCCCGCATTGGGCTCTCTGCTCAGTGGGGAGCCTGCTTCCTCTTCTCTCTCTGCTGCCTCTCTGTCTACCTGTGATCTCTCACTCTGTTAAATAAATAAATAAAATCTTTAAAAAATTTTAAAAAAAGAATGATTTAAACCATGTTTTGTAGTAATAAAATTGAAATTAATATATGTGGTGTGATCTCAAGAGTGTACACCATATTTATCTAAGGATCTTACCATAGTGTCTTTAAGTTCTATTCATTATCTACTTATTTGTGATAAGGTAGGAGATCTAACAATTTGGAACATTAACTTCTAAAATTATGATATCCTTCACCATCTTCTTACATACTTTTAAGTCTTGTTTCAGATGTTACTTTCTAGCCTGAATCAAGTAAAACCATTTCTTTAAGGATAACACATCTTTATTGTTATTATCAAAATGCTACATGCAAACCAAACCACAGAGAGCAGGGATGACTTACAGGAATTGGAGATCTCCAAATTCCTAGGAAAAATGAGGAAGATGATTATAATTTAATCTTTCCCCCGTAAGAGAAGAAGCCACAATTATGGGAAAAAAAATAGGCCTAGCAGCAATACCAACTTACAGCTAACTCAAGTTAAAGTATAATAAGGTAGTTTTATGAGGGAATTAAATAGAACTGGTAACAGCTGAGAACAGTTCTATGGGAACATGAGTTCTTCATCCTCCAGTTTACTCACTTACCTACTGCAATTTGTCTGACCCAAAGACTCCTTTGATAAGTACTCTAAAAGTCAGTAGTGATCTTATAATGTTCAGCCTTCTCCAAATTTATGCAGCAATTAAGAAAATAGTACACCACTCTTTCTCTTTTGAAACTCAATGATACAATATTCAACTCTTAATTTGGCTCTCTCCTTTCTGGCTGCTCCTTTTTAGCCCTGTCCTCATTTCCATTTCACCATTCACCTTATAAACATTTGTATTTCACGGGGTTTGATTATTGGATAATTTCTCTCATTCTACATGATTTCAGTGGGTTAACTTAATCCCCTCGTAAGAGTATTCTTTTATGTCAGTGATTTCCAAATCTTTATTTATAAATCCTCCCCCCTTATGTAATAAAAACCTGTATCCTAAAGTGGTTTACAAGGAGCACCTGGGTGGCTCAGTTGGTTGAGCATCTGACTTGGTTTTGGCTCAGGTCATGATCTCAAGGTTGTGGGATGGAGCATGGAGTCAGGCTCCATGCTCAGCAGGGAGTCTGCTGGAGATTCTCTCCCTTCCTCTGTCCCTCCTGCTGCTTGTACTTGCCCTCTTTCTCTCAAAATAAATAAATAAATCTTGAAATAAAATAAAATAAAAAGGCTTACTAGATAACTTTCATGTGGATACCTAGTGGGAGATTTTAGTTTTAACACATTCCAAGTCAGAGTTGTTCTTTTTCCTCTCCAACACAATTCTTTCCCTTTTGTGTTTCCTTTCAGTTAATAAAATCACTATTCAGTGAGTCACCCAAGCTAGGAAGCCTCATTATAATCCTCAACTCATCTATTCATCTCATCTCTCACATTCAATCAGTCACCACATCGTGTTAATTCCATCTCCTGGATATCTTTGGAATCTGTCTTCTACTTTTCATTCCCACAGCTCTCTTGTTTATAAGCTCATCACCCCTTTTTTTAGTCTGTAGTGGTGGCCTCCTAATTCTCTGACTCTTATGGCTGGCTCACAAATATCTTGATTTGCCATTGATCTTTGGAACTGCTATAAATGTGTTTCTAAAACAAATCAAACGATATTCCACTCATTTCAAAAGCCCTAATTACAGAATTAAATATGCACTTTTATGAGATCTGGCTTGGATGAACAAGGATTCCAACAACAATATGTTCTTCAAAAGGGAAACATAAGGAGGAAAAAAAAAAGCAATGGATCTTCCCACATAGAAAATATATAAGGAGAAGTATTCTTTTTTTTTAAGATTTTATTTATTTATTTGACAGAGATCACACGTAGGCAGAGAAGCAGACAGAGAGAGGGGAAGCAGGCTCCCCGCTGAGCAGAGAGCTGAGCCCCGATGTGGGGATGTGGGGCCTGATCCCAGGACCCTGGGATCATGACCTGAGCCGAAGGCAGAGGCTTTAACTCACGGAGCCACCCAGTCACCCCTTCTTATTAATTTTTAATTAGAATTAATCTAATTAATTCCCTTCTTTTAATTTTAATGCAATGTTGGACATTATGGGTTTTGAAATCTTATGTTATTTATTTCTAAATATTGAAGGATGTAATACAAATTAATTGTACTTATTGTCCACTTTTGGCTTTCTCCTTAAATAAAATTATTTCAGTCACCTTCTTATACACAACATACATATAATTTATATCTCAGGTAGCTACATATACATATGTATATACTGCTTAAACAACAATCTCAGAGAAACAATATTTATGAATTCATAAAAATTTATGAATTCATTAAAAATGAGACTAAACTATTTAATTAGAAAGATTTAAATTTTTCCAGAAGGAACTCTTGGGGTGCACTGAAAAATGAAAATTGTTTCCAATCAGCATTCTCCCCCTAATGAGTAGGGCCAATGAGTTGGTATTAAGATGTGCATATATAAATAGGCTTTTGCAGACATGTGACATTACACACCTGCCTGATAGCTTTAAATTGCAAATGCAGTTTTTTTCTTTCCTTTTTGTTTTGTATATATTTATAGTAATTGAATTGTTTTTCATATGGGATAAAAGTTCTGTTATTTTCTATTATTTAACATTTCCAGTGCTCTGCTTAATTGTAATATGCTGGTTAACTTTGGGTATTAATAAATTAAATACGGAGAACAGGTAAATTCCAACGTCATGAATTATTATTATTCTACTCTATCTCTAGAAAAAAATGCAATGATTTTACAAAGCTCTTCTTTCCTTTTTTTTTTTTTTTAAGATCTTATTTCTAAGGAAGTTGCTCTTGCTCATTCTTTCCTTCCTGAAATACTTTTAATAACTCTAGGTTTCTGACTTATGCCTCCAAGGAGGTTACAAACTCAAGAAACATAGACTGAGTATGTGGGTAATACATCATTACTGATTAAAACTATGAACAGTTTTGTTTACCATGATTTCTCTCTATTAAGGAGTGAAAGAGCAGCAAAATAAACAAAAACAAAACAAAACTGTTCACATCTTGATAATTAATTATCAATGAGAAAAACAAATAATATCTTTTAAAGTCCATCTCTTATTTCCTGATCTTACTGCTAAAAGGAAGACCCTGCTGAAGTTGAGAAGAAATTTGAAGTTTTAGTATTTTTCAATATGTAAAATATTCTTATACTAGTATCAGTTAGACAACAGAGTGACAAGAATGAGTAAGGGATATTATTTGACAATTTCTCTATTTGGAAGTTGACGCTGAGATGATTAAGTTCCCCTGAATATAATGACTCAAACATAATCCCAAATCAATGCTGCAGATTACTATAACCAATTAACAATTCTCCTCAGATAAGTGTTTAATGAATGAGGGAGAGAGATACGGTTTTTGTGTTGTTGTTGTTTTTAATGTTGTTACAGCTAATACTTAGAGACCCCAGGAGTTTTCCAAGCTTTTTTCAAGAACACAATGTGAAGTAACATATAGTCAAGATTACAATCCAGGTCACCAGACTTCCATTTTCTACATTTCTCTACTGAGGACTGAATCTACTAAAACCTAGTTAGAGTTATCAACTTATGAGCTTAAGTAGTGGAGAAGACAAAAAGATCTTAATATTCTTACTATGAAGACTAAACCTTGGGACATAATTGTACCAGCAGAGGGAAATACACTTCTTACTTTGGCATAGTCTATAGCCCAAATAATTTAATCATTATATATGTTTGAGCTTAATTTAAAGTCTTAGATAACCATAATGTTTGCCTAATATTCAAAATTCAGGAAGGGATGATGTAGATGAGTGGGTAATAAACAATCCTGAAAGAATGGGATTTCTATCTCACACAATATACAAAAAACAATCTCAGGTGGAATTTTTGTTCATTCAAATACACTAGAAAAATGAAAGTCTATTAACAACCTGGGAGAAGGACTTCACAACACATAAAACCAACACAGCATATATATAGAATACATACTAAATAATTCTTAAGAGTCAATAAAAAATACAAAGCAAAAAATTTGGGAAATACAAAGGATCAGAAATTTCACTGAAGAAAAAGGACTAATGGATAACAAAATTATAAAAAGATGCTAAATGATGAATAGAGAAATAAAAATTAGAACCACAATGATATGCATTTTTATACTCAGTAGATGGGCAAAGTCAAATAATGCCATGTTTTGACAAGAATGTTAACTGATGGGAATTTTAATAGTTACTACCTTTCTGAAAACCAGTTTAGTGTAATCTAGTAAAGACGAATATACATGTACATATTTCATAACTAGAAATTCCACTCCTTATTCCCTACCCTAGAAAAATCCTTGTGTATCAAGATATATCTACAAAAATTTCTTATATCAGTGTTGTATATTACAGCAAAAATATGTCTTGACCCCAGCATCCACAATGGAATAATCTGCAGTCTACTCATATAATGATTATAATACAATAGTGAAAATGAAAGATCTAGAGCCCAGTCATAATAGTTGAATTTAAATCCACAATTTAAGCTCATGGAAGCATCCATAAAAAATCTACAGATACATTATATTTTCTTAAAAATGTTTGATATCTTGGCCTAAATGGTAACTACATGGATTTTTCTCTAATTTATGTCTTTAAACTACAAATTTATGTTCTATGCCTGTTTATAATATATGTGATATTTCAGATTTTTAAAAGATGTATGAGGGCGCCTGGGTGGCTCAGTGGGTTAAAGCCTCTGCCTTCAGCTCACGTCATATCTCAAGGTCCTGGGATTGAGCTTCGCATCGGGCTCTCTGCTCAGTGGGAAGCCTGCTTCCCCCTCTCTCTCTGCCTGCCTCTCTGCCTACTTGTGATCTCTCTCTCTCTCTGTCAAATAAATAAAGAAAATCTTAAAAACAAAAGATGTATGAAAAGGCAACAATGGTTGATGAAGGAAGGGAAAACATAAGAAGGAAAAGCATTTGGGGAACTTTTCTTGGAGTTCACCTTTTCTTAAGATTTTATTTTTGGCGGAAAGAGAGAGAGAGAGAGAGAAAGCAAGGTAAAGAGTCAGAGGGAGAAGCAGACTCCCCAGTGAGCAGGGACACCAATGGAAGCAGGAGGGGCAGAGGAAAAGAAGACTCCCCATTGAGCAGTGACCCCATAGTGGGACTCCACCGCAGGACCTTTGGAGCATGACATGGGCCAAAGGCAGACACTTAATCAACTAAGCCACCCAGATGTCCTCATGGAGATTATTTTTAACTCTACTCTAGAGCTCTAGATTCTTGGTTTATCCCCTCAGTTTCCACTTTATGCCTAACTGCAAAGCCTTTCCTCATTTCAGACCTCTATTTTTTTTTTCTTAACATAGGCGATGGAAGTTTTGATATAAGAATTAGTAAAAGCAAAAATGCTAGTTCTCTATAATCTCCTTGGAAAATTGAGCTTTAAAGTGTTACATCATTGACACTGGTAATGGTGTATGAACTGTTGGGAAGAAGAAAACACCAGCAAGGGCAACAGAATTGGCATTGGTGGGGGAGTCAATGATGGCAACAGCAGTGAGGTAAACCTTCAAAAAAGGTAACACTAACTAAAAAAGCAATACTATGTTCGTGGTCACTGTTGGCAGGTTGGCACTTTAAAAATGGGTAACAGTAAAAAATAAATGGGTAACAGTAAGAATATAGAGCTAAAAGAGAAAAGGAGGAAAACAGTAGACAAGCTGAAGCTAGTTATCACATAAAAACTTTTATTTTTATTTTATTTAAAAATTGTTTTCTTCCAAGTTTTTATTTAAATTCCAGTTAGTTAATATACAGTGTAATATTAGTTTCAGGTTTACAACACAGTGACTCAACATTTCCATGTGATACCTGGGGCTCATCACAAGTGCCCTCCTTAATGCCCATCACTCATTTAGCCTGTTCCCTACCCACCTCCCCTCTGGTAACCATCAGTTTGTTCTCTATAGTTAAGAGTCCATTTCTTGGTTTTCTTTTTTCTTCCCTCCTGGCCATGTCCATTTGTTTTGTTTCTTACATTCCATATATGAGTGAAATCACATGGTATTTATCAAAAATAGCCAGGCACACCTGTGTGGCTCAGTGGGTTAAGCCTCTGCCTTCGGCTCAGGTCATGATCTTGGGTCCTGGGATCGAGCTCTGCATCGGGCTCTCTGCTTGGCAGGGAGCCTGCTTCCCCCTCTCTCTCTCCCTGCCTCTGCCTACTTGTGATGTGTCTCTGTCAAATAAATAAATAAAATCTTTAAAAAAATAGAGTCAATTATGCAAAGAGCTCATATGAATGGATAAAGAAGATGTGGTATATGTATGTGTGTGTGTATATGTATGTATGTGTGTGTATATATTTGTGTGTGTGTGTATATATATATATATATATATATAAAGATTCCATCATACATATGATGGAATATATATAATGCAATCTTACTCAGCCATAAAAAAGAATGAAATCTTGCCATTTGCAACAATGAGTATGGAGCTGGAGAGTATTGATTGTGCTAGGTGAAATAAATCAGTCAGAGAAAGACAAATACCATAATAACTTTAGAATGAGTTTTCAAAGTACATGTGAAACAGTCACTAAGGATTCCCACCTAGCACAATCTCAGGGAAACTCTAGGAATCTGAAGTTGCTTTGTTAAGACAATCAGGTTTGGGAAGTGCAGCTAGTGGTTATAATAGGCACATTTAAAATATATACCTATTATGTTACATTTATTGATTTCTTACACCGAAGGCACCATATCCTTTGGAATATGGGTTTTACCAATTTGGAAAAAAATATATATATACATATTTGTGTGTATGTGTATGTATATACACATATACATACACACACATATATGTATATATATATTTCCCCCATTGTTATTGTAATTATTTGGCTTCTTATAGCCAAAAATATTGTTCAAAAGGTTTTAGTGTTGGCTTGATGTTTTAAACACAATTCACAATATTATTTTCCACTAACAATGTATTTTGGGTATTAAATAATTGTTGAATGGACATTTGAAACATATCACATTTATAAATTGGGAGATGCCCATATATGGAAAGGGAATTTACACAAGGCATTATTTGTTGATAAACATTAAATAGAAAATTTGTGGAGTAGTGGTGCATTTTAGGAGGCCACAAAAGGAAAACAATATGTTGGCTAAATGGGGTTCCTTCTGGAGAAGGGGAGTGATCACAGATCACTGAAAAGGGGAATAAGACATTTACCTAAAAAAGAGAGGCAAATAGGAATGAGGTAAATTTTCCTTCCCCAGATGAGATGAAGGAATATTCCTTGATGTGAGAAGAATGGTTTTCAGAATACAGGAATCAGGTTCACAAAGCTGAGACAACGTTGAACCATGAATGCCAAAGCAGCTACAACAATACCAACAAAATTGAGTAGTAGTAATTCTGAGAGATAAAAATATTGTGATAAATCTTACTTCTATTTTTCTTTTGTTTTTGCTTATTGTTTTGTTTTGAAGAAGTCAAAGTAAAAGAATTTCTTATATGATCAACTGAGGTTACCTTTGCATTTTATAGACTCTCATAAGATTAGGTACCTGACAATGACAGAAGTTAGTTTTGCCAGTTTCATAAATGCAAGTCACTGAAATAATGTTGTTTTTATAAATTAAGATTATCCTAGATGTGAGGTTATATACTATATATGTATGTATATATATATATATATATATATATCTGTTATATGTGTATATGTGTATATATATACACATGTGTATATATATATACAACATGAAAAGAGAACTCTGTATACTATCTATAAATCCTTCTCATGTAATTTATTAATATGTTTCTTGGATTTTAGTGCATCATTACAGGCCCTTCCTTGGTAGTATGTTCTTTCCTTGCATTTATCTGTGTAAATACCAAGGAAGGGCCTGTAATGATGCACTAAAATCCAAGAAACATATTAATAAATTACATGAGAAGGATTTATAGATAGTATACAGAGTTCTCTTTTCATGTTGTTTCATTTATATTGTTGCTTATGAAACACTTATATATTGTAATTAGTTATTTATTATATACACTGTAGTTATATTGTGATTAGTTTGTCTTATATAATTAGTTATTTTCTTGGAAAATTATTATACATAGTAAAACTTACTATATATTATAATTATTTACCTGGAAAATGTGTCTCCTTGTGTGTGTAGTATGGTTTTTGACCTGGCCAAGAATTCAGATTGGTACTTTTTATGATGAGTTTTTAATGTAACTATGAATGCATGTGTATTAACAAAATATCTTTTACCCATATTCATCAAATAAATAAATACTGAACAGTGACAAGCATGCTTCTATATATGAAATATATAGCACTGAACAAAACAAAGAAATTTATCTCCTTATGGATTTTATATTCTATTTCATAAAATTTTTCAAAGGCTGCATTCTCTTTCCTTAAATATGCAGTCTTCCACAGTATTTAAAAATTGCAAATTACTAATCACTTACTAAAAGAGGAAAAAGTACAGAAATGTTATTTTTTATTGTTAGCATTGACATTAAGAATGGCAATCAACATTTGCTCTTGTAGAGTCAATTTCATTCATGATTCTCAAAGAACTATAACATTCTAATTAATTTTACAACACCCAAGAGAAACAGATAAGTATTATTATTCCGATTTTACAAATGAGGGAATTGCAACATAGAAGCTGAATTCACATTTTCCTCTACACCTCAATAGAGCTCTTAAGAAACCCCACAGCAGTTGCAGGGTTTCAAGTCATGTATTGCTGTGTAGCTCTGTGGCACTTTTTTCATTATTCAAGATAGACATTGTTTGAGAAGTGATATAGAAGAAACATTTATGTGGATTTGGTTCTGAACAGTGCTATGTAGTTGATGTAACCCACCTCGCAAATTGTATAGTAAAAGAAGACTGGCTTATGCTTACATTTTAAAACAATTTCTATATAGATATAAAGCCAGATATAGATTTGGTTAAAAAACAAACAAACAAACAGGATCATTTGTCCAAGGCCTCATGATCAGAAGGTCCAAAACAACCCTAAATACTTCAACACAGCACACTAACTAAAACAGAGAAACTAAGCTTTCCTTTCTGCATTAAACTGACAAAATAACAATTGCTGCATTCTAACGTACACATTAATGGTCAGTTATTTCACAGTGGACAAAACAACCGATTCAATTAGTCAGTGAGTTTTTAGGGATTTAAAATCAAACCAAATATCACACCAAGTAGTTTAGTTAAAGGGGATATCATATAACAATGTAGTATATAGTATAAGAATGCTAGAATTGCTGGACAAAGCAAGTGGGGAGGTGAAGGATAAAGAAATCAGCAAAATGCAAGAAGCCACTACACCTAGAACTGGAAAGATATGGGAAAGAGGTGGTGCAGGAGCCTGGGTTGCCAGGCTTTAGCAGTAGAGCAGACATACCCACTGTTCTCTGGTAAACATTCTCATACACTGTCATCTTTCTCAGAAATCAAAAATAAATGTCTTTTCCCCAGACCTCCTGGAGACAAATCTTCCAATCTGTTTTCTCTAAGTCCCAGATAAACTAAACAAGTAGTTGGCCAATGCCTATTAATCAGTACCTTTGAAAAGTGTTTTTCTTTCCATGAAAAATGGAGAACTAGATTTAGGGTCCACATTTCAGCTCACATTTAGGGATGCACTGATTCGATTACTGCAATAGCTTTTTGATGGTTTTTCTGCTTCCCTCTCCCATTTTTCCCTACCTGATATCCAGAGAGATCATTTTGCAACACAGGTATATCAGGACTCTCCTTTGTTCAAAACTCCAGAGAAGTTCCTGCTCACTCAAAAGAAAGTCAAAACCCTGACATAGTTAAAAGACCGTTTGTGGCCTTGTCCTAACTCTGTAAACACTCTCTCAGTACTGTAAAAAGTTAAATAGACTAGAAAGGCTTTATTCAAAATGAGTGCAATAGGGGAGAGAGACTGAACTCAACCCACTGAAACAAAAACAAAGGGTTGGAGAGCATTTAAGAACTGGCGTAGGGGAAATCATAGGTTACCTGTGCTTACTAATCATTCTTACCCAAAGGAAAAGTAAACCTTCACTTATCTTCATGACAGGAGTTAGTTTTTTTTTTTTAATTGTTGTCGTGTGTGTGTATTTTGCTTTGTTTTGTTTTGTTTTGTTTTGTTTTTTCTACAACTTAAGGCAAAGTGCCCCAGAAATTAAGCTCCTACCCTCCCACAGAGACGGAAAGATAGAGGTGCTCTCTTTCAATGTTTACATTTCAAAGCTATTGTCACCATGTCCTTGAAAAATATATTTCCTAGGTTGTAAAACTGGTAAGGGGCTAGAAGAAGATCTACATACATTTCAAAGAGGCAGAGGATTTATAATTTTAAGTTTTCTAAAGTAAATGTTTTAAGAAAAAGGAGGTTAGGGAACTAGCCAAGAAAAAGCTTGTCCCAAGTTTAGTCAAGTTGAGGGGAATAAGACCTTTTGATAAGGGCTACTTGCTCTTCTATATCCTTAGTCTCAGAAACATTAATTTCCTTCCTGTTCTCCAAACATATTTCTGTTTCATAATATTTGTATTTGGTGGACCTTCTGTCTGGACTATTAGTCCATCAACTTACTACATGGTTTGTTATCTTATTTCCTTCTGATTTATGCTTACATGTCAACATACCAGAGGGGTTTTTTATGATCACTCTATTTAAAACATCAACCTTTCAAACTTTCTCTATATTCCTCACTGTGTTTCCATTTTTCTCTATATAATTAACAATATCTGATATATTATCTATAATTTAAGCACTAAGAACCTAGATACTCAACTTGAATTATTTTCTCATTTAGCCTCAGAAGCTAGCATATCAAAGTGTTCAATAAATCCTTGTAAGATAAGTGAATTAATGAAGTAGTTACTAACATTATTTCAGTTTTTCCAGATCGCTCTGGATATCAGGATATGCCTTAAGAAAAGTGAGGCATTAATATATTAAGTAAAAGTACTTAGAGCCACAAAGTTATTAAATGTTAGAGTTACTCATCAGTCCACAGAATCTCTGCATAACTCCAAACCTAAATGGTCAGCTACTAATTAAATTAAAGAATGGATTAGGAGTTGCCACTTTTAAAAACAAATTTATTGTAATAATTTCAGTATATGCAACTTATTATGGTAAAGCAGTTTATCCAACCTACATATAATTTTTGTGTTGTCTAAACAAGTTATCCATAGTACCTACCATAGTGCCTGGCCCAAGATAAAGACTATATACATAGGGGTGCCTGGGTGGCTCAGTGGGTTAAAGCCTCTGCCTTCGGCTCAGCTCATGATCCCAGGGTCCTTGGATTGAGGCCCACATCGGGCTCTCTGCTCGGCAGGGAGCCTGCTTCCTCCCCTCTCTCTCTCTCTCTGCCTGCCTCTCTGCCTACTTGTGATTGCTCTCTCTCTGTCAAGTAAATAAATAAATAAATAATCCTTACCAACAACAACAAAAAAGACTATGTACATAGTCATTGAATGAATGAGTAAATCAATGACTGTAGTTATGTAGTGGATTATTTTCATTGTTTATGTAAATTGAGATATTTGGCTAATTTATGTGAGTTTTGAAATTACAATCTATAAAATGAGAATAGAGGTTGGGTGGTCTCTGTGTTAGTGATAGCTTGCCAACCACCAAAATTCATACCCACCCCCTCCTTGTATAAAGATAATTCTTGCTAAGAAGTAGCTACCCAACCACGGAGGATATTTCCCATTTTCCTTGCATCTAGGGCACATTCCCTATATTCCAGTATATGATTGGAAGTAATACATATCACTCTGGTTGAAGTTTAAATAAACAAGTTTGTCATATCCACATTTTCTTTACTTTCTGGTGAATGAATTTAGACAATTCCAAGGCTTTAAGGGAGGGTAGAGCCAAAAGATGAAAACCTGAACTACAATGTAGAAAAACATTTTTCACCCATCAGTTATACCTAAACAGTTACTTGAGTGTAAAATAATATTCTATGGTATACAGCAAATAAAATATTGATTTATTTATTACAACAGCCAGCAATAGCCTTGGTGTTATACTCACTAACATTTGTTCCAAATATAAAATTCCATTTTCTACACCTCATATCAAATTAGCAATTTTAAAATGTTAAACATAATTTCTTATGTATAAGACACAGAACTGTCATAGCATACTTATTATTTTCAGTGCCATGACCCTAATTCCACTTCTAATTAGCTAACACTTTTAATGACCACAGTTTCTAAGTGGCCTTTCTTCAACTTTTTTTTCTCTTTCAAAATGTCCCTTAACAATAGTCATTTTTTTCAGTCACACATTAATCCTTTTAGATGGGCTTGACAGAAACCCCTGACAGGCCCTCAGTTTTTTCACAACATACCTATATAAGGTTTATCATCTGGTGCTCCCCAATGTAAATCTTCTACTTTAACCAGATCCTTCATACACACCGCTTAAAATTAATTCTGCTTATTAGAGTCTCTGAAGCTTTACCATTCCCTCCACTGAGTTTCTTTCTTTTCATTGATATAAAAACATTTTTTTAAGTTTTTTTTTTTTTTTTTTTTTAATTTGGGGGAGGGAATGAGAGAGAGAGAGAGCACGCCTGCCCACAAGAGCAGGAGGAGGGTTAAAGTGAGCGGGAGAGGCAGACTCCCTGCTGAACAGGAAGCCCCGCAGGGGACTAGATCCCAGAGACCCTGAGATCTTGACCTGAGCCAAAGGCAGACACTTAGCAAACTGAGCCACCAGGGCAGTGCCCCTGTACTACCAATTTTTTAAGATCTCTTTTGTAACATACTTTCTTTGAAGACTTTGTTGCATTCTATCTAATTAATATTGATTTCATCTATTTACACTTTGGTTCCTGATATTTTAAGCCAGAAATGGAAAACATTTAATTTTGATCCCACCACCTTGAACTCAAATCCTATCATTATGAGAGTCTTTCCCAATGATCTCATAAAAAGATTCCAAATACTTTGCAGAAGTTCTACTATACTATAATATTATCAAAGAGGGGTTCCTATAAGTATGAAACATAGAGGTTTTTTTAAAAAATGAAACTGCAATCATGGTCAGTATTTTTTTAAAAAAGCCCTCAATATCTGTAATAAAAAAGAGAACCTAAAATTTCAAATATTCAAATGCATCTCTAACAGTATATGTCTCAAACAGTGATTAAGAAACAAATGAATCTTGATCCCAGGGTCCTGGGATGGAGTCCCACATCGGGCTCTCTGCTCAGCAGGGAGCCTGCTTCTCCCCTCCTCCCCCCGCCTGCCTCTCTGCCTACTTGTGATCTCTGTCTGTCAAATAAATAATTAAAATCTTAAAAAAAAGAGACAAATGAGTCTGGCTGCAGTGGGATATGATATTTTAAGTACTCTGTACTCTGCTGATCAGCAGTAAAAAAATATAAAACATCCAAAGTTTATATTTAGAGACAACATACTTGTCAAAAAAAGATTTCTACTAAAGTGTCACAATGCAGGAAAAGTGTTCCTTTTAGTTCTGTTCAATTTAGCACAAAATTATAAAAACAGAGAAGTCAGAACAGAGGAAAATCATGGTAGTAGAGTAATATTGGTTGACTGATTGTTTTATCTATCTATTTTAGAAAGCAAGGTATGTGATCTTTAAATAAATTAAAGCAAAAATCAAACATTATCATGCTTAAAAAATTCTGAGGGCAACAATAATGTTACAAAAATATTTGGCTGGTAAATATAAAAAGAAATGAGTAAGAAACAAAAGTAACTTCAAGTATTGGGGAATTTTTTTCAGGTATATACAACATAAAATTTAATACAAAGCCATATAATTCTTATCAATGGTATCATGACAAGACTGTTTTTCCCCCACAAAATAATCCTCAATAACCAGAAGAATAATTATTAGTCTATGATTTTTTTCTTAAATTTCTTAAAATGTATTTATTGGAACAACTGTAGCAAGATTTGATGAGTAGTCTAAAGTTATGGATAAGCAATGTGTATGAGAACAACTAAGCAAAATAAAACTATTCACTATAATATAGGTAAAATATAAATTTCGAGTTGTCTCTCAAATTTTTCAAATATATAATATAGTGTTAAAAAACACGTATTTTACATTCAAGTGTATAGCACAATAAGCAAAGTTGGTTAACTATGAAGGATTGCTTTTCTTGGTGCAAAACTTTTCAAATTAATATTTGGAATTAAATGAATAACTACCTTCGTGATTTACATAAAAAAGCTACTCAGTGATTGAGATTTTTCTCTTCTAAACATTTACAGAAATGCCAACAGCAGATCAGCAGATAAACAAAGGTATAAATACAGTTTATTTAGTGTTTATCTTCTCAGTCAAGTTCAAGTGTTCTGTCAATTAGAACTTAAACTAATTCAAGACATCTGCATAATCTGTTCTTATCAGTACTGTAAGAGGAATCAGGGTTGATAAACAGATTTGGGAGCACAGTGACAGGCTAAAAATGAGTTATGCTACCAGGTGGTATGCAGAATGTTGGACTTAAACTGTTTTATTATACAGGTGACTATGATAAAACTTTCAGTGTTAGGAGAGTAGTTTGCTATAATACACTCTAGATCAGGAAATCTCATTGGTTTCCTTCAGGCCTTCTCCTTTTCACAGATCTGTTAGCTGGAAGGGGTGGGGCAGACCCCTTAAAATGTAGCCCCTTCAAGAAGCCTGGAGATTCCCATTGTTTATTAGTTGTTCTAGTTCCTGGAGCTGGCTGGCAGTGAGCCTGAACAGCTGGTGGGGGAAGCTGTTGTACAGTCAATTCCTTAGTTGCTGCAGCTGCTGAGAATAAACCTGGGCTGTTTACCAGGCCCTCCTGGGATTCTCTTTTGCTTACCCATCTGACCAACCAGAAACCAAGCAACCCTAGCTTCCATTTCTAATATACAAGGCTTTTTCAGGACTTGAAGAATTAATACTTCTCTGAAAATACCTTATGATCAAGGAATACTTCGTTAAATCATGAGGGTATACCATAATTATAAGATGGTCCATTTGGAAGGATCAAATCATTACAGACAGAGCTAAGAATGGGATTTATAAAAGGTAATACCTATCAAAGCATGCCTTGAGTGTGATTATGAGCATTAATCAGGAGGGATAGAGGTCAGCAAACCCCATTGACCTTTGCTTTCTGAATTGCATTAGTCCTGAGGTCAGCATCTGGACTATCTGGACAACCTTATTATGTTTTTTGTGCTGTGGTTAAATCCCAGACAGCCAAGGAAAAGCTAATCTGAGACCAGCATAGATATTACCCTTGTTTCCACCACTCCTGCTGTACTGGCCCAGAAAGCTTTTCTCCTTAACAAATAAATAAATAAATAAAATATAAAACTTCAAGTTGTCCTTGACAACAGGGACAGGGTTATTTATACTGTTAAGTTCTGATGATCCTTAGGCCTTCCAGCTTCATGGAAGTGACATAAAATTCATCTTATTCAGGTTAATATTCTGTTTAACTTGCTTTTCTTATTTTCATTCAACATTTTGCTTAAAAGTCTATCTATGTTGGTTTACATAAAGTCCAGTTCACTCCTATTGAATCCTCAGTAGGATCCTATTGAATTGAATTTCAGTAGGCTATATAATAAAAGTGTAATAGCTGTATTAAAAAATATGCATGTATTAAATTATCCTAGGAAGACTGAAACTTCCATTCTAAATGGTTTTACCAATAAACTCTTCAACAAAAGGTGTATGGGAGTTTTCCTTCCCCAACATCCTATAAATACCTGATACTGCCAGATTCATTTTTACTTTGCTAATCACCTGGGTATGAAAAGAATCTCATTTTTCAAAATTTGCATTTCCCTACAGAAATGCAAAATGGCTGAGAGTCTTTTCATATGTTTATTGGCCATTGTGTTTCCTTGTTTAGCAATTCCTGTTTATATCCTTTCACATATTTCCTTTTCAGCTATTTGTCTTTCATTGTTCATTTGTAGCAGTTACTTACATTTTCTTAGTATTTTTTACTTATTATAAATATTTAAAATATCTTCTTTAAATCTATGGTTAGACCTCTAACTTTGTTCCCAGTATATTTACCACCGGGATGATTTTATGTAATGCAGCCTTATTAATCAATCTAATTTTTGCTTTGTGTTTTTTGTATCTTGTATAGTGTGAGGGAATGAATTGTGTCCCCACAAAATTTGTATGTTGAAGCCCACATCTGAAGATAGGACCTTAAGGAGGGAATTAAGGTTAAATGAAATCACGAGGGTGGTATTATGGATCAGTCTGTTCAGGCTGTCATAGCAAAATGCCACAGTCTGGATGGCTTAATTATAACAAAAGGCTGGAAAATAACAAAAGGCTGGAAAGTTCAAAATCAAGGTCCTGGCAAGGTCGGTTTCATTCTGAAGCCTCTTCTTCCGGCTTATAGGTGGCTTCCAACTCAATGTGTACTCACATGCCTACTTTTGTGTATACACAGAGATATTGGGCTTTTCAGTATCTTTTTTCTTTTTAATTTTTTACTTTTTATTAAAATATAATGTATTATTAGCCCCAGGCGTACAGGTCTGTGAATCGCCAGGTTTACACACTTCATAGTACTCATCATAACACATACCCTCCCCAATGTCCATAACCCAAACACCCTCTCCCTCCCTCCCCCCACACCCCCGCCCCCCCGCCCCGGGCAACCATCAGTTTGTTTTGTGAGATTAAGAGTCTCTTATCATTTGTCTCCCTCTGACCCCATTTTGTTTCCTTTTTTCCTTGCGTACTCCCAAACCCTCCACATTGCCTCTCAAATTCCTTATATCAGGGAGATCACATGATAATTGTCTTTCTCTGTTTAACTTATTTTGCTCAGCATAATGCCCTCTAGTTCCATCCATTTAGTTGCAAATGGCAAGATTTTCTTTTGATTGCTGCATAGTATTCCATTGTGTATATATATATATATATATATATATATATATATACATATACATACACACACACATACCACTTCTTCTTTATCCAGTCATCTGTTGATGGACATCTAGGTTTTTTCCATAGTTTGGCTTTGGCTATTGTGGACATTGCTGCTATAAACATGTGGGTGTACATGACCCTTTGGATCACTACATTTGTATCTTTAGGATAAATACCCAGCAGTGTGATTGCTGGGTTGTAGGGTAGTTTTATTTTCAACTTTTTGAGGAAACTCCATGCTGTTTTCCAGAGTGATGAGAATAGTTGCATTCCCACCAACAGTGTAGGAGGGTTCCCCTTTCTCTGCATCCTTGCCAGCATCTACCCTTTCCTGACTTTTTTATTTTAGCCATTCTGACTGGTGTGAGGTGGTATCTCATTGTGGTTTTGATTTCTATTTCCCTGATGCCGAGTGATGTGGAGCACTTTTTCATGTGTCTGCTGGCCATCTGGATGTCTTCTTTGCAGAAATGTCTGTTCATGTCCACTGCCCATTTCTTGATTTGATTATTTGTTCTTTGCGTGTTGAGTTAGATAAGTTCTTTACAGATTTTGGATACTAGCCCTTTATCTGACATGTCGTTTGCAAATATCTTCTCCCATCCTGTCAGTAGTCTTTTGGTTTTGTTGACTGTTTCCTTTGCTGTGCAAAAGCTTTTGATCTTGATGAAGTCCCAATAGTTCATTTTTGCCCTTGCTTCCCTTGCCTTTGGCGATGTTTCTAGGAAGAAGCTGCTGCAGCTGAGGTCGACAATGTTGCTACCTGTGTTCTCCTCAAAGATTTTGATGGATTCCTTTCTCACATTGAGGTCTTTGGTCCATTTGAAATCTGTTTTGTGTGTGGTGTAAGGAAATAATCCTGTTTCATTTTTCTGCATGTGGCTGTCCAACTTTCCCAACACCTTTTGGTGAAGAGACTGTCTTTTTTTCCATTGGACATTCTTTTTTTTTTTTTTTTTCTTTTAAATATTTTATTTATTTATTTATTTATTTATTTATTTATTTATTTGACAGAGAGAGAGATCACAAATAGTCAGAGAGGCAGGCAGAGAAAGAGGGAGAAGCAGGCTCCCTGCTGAGCAGAGAGCCCAATGTGGGGCTTGATCTTAAGACCCTGAGATCATGACCTGAGCTGAAGGCAGAGGCTTAACCCACTGAGCCACCCAGGTGCCCCTCCATTGGACATTGTCTCCTGCTTTGTCAAAGATTAGTTGACCATAGAGTTGAGGGCCTATTTCTGGACTCTCCATTCTGTTCCATTGATCTATGTGTCTGTTTTTGTGCCGGTACCATACTGTCTTGATGATGACAGCTTTATAATAGAGCTTGAAGGCTGGAATTGTGATGCCAGCAACTTTGGCTTTCTTTTTCAAAATTCCTATGGCTATTTGGGGATTTTCCTGGTTCCATATAAATTTTAGGATTATTTGTTCCATATCTTTGAAAAACATTGATGCTAGTATGATAGGGCTTGCATTAAATGTGTAGATTGCTTTAGGTAGCATAAACATTCTGACAATATTTGTTCTTCCAATCCATGAGCATGGAAAGTTTTTCCATTTCATTGTGTCTTCCTCAATTTCTTTCATGAGTACTTTATAGTTCTCTGAGTACAGATTCTTTGCCTCTTTGGTTAGGTTTATTCTTAGGTATCTTATGGTTTTGGGTGCAATTGTAAATGGGATCGACTCCTTAATATCTCTTTTTTCTGTCCTGTTGTTGGTGTATAGAAATGCAACTGATTTCTGTACACTGATTTTATATCCTGACACTTTACTAAATTCCTGTACAAGTTCTAGTAGATTTGGAGTGGAGTCTTTTGGGTTTTCCACATAAAGTATCATATCATCTGCAAAGAGTGGTATTTGACTTCTTTGCCAATTTGGATGCCTTTAATTTCTTTTTGTTGTCTGATTGCTGAGGCTAGGACTTCTGCTACTATGTTGAATAGCAGTGGTGATAATGGGCATGCCTGCCGTGTTCCTTGGTAAAGCTCTCAGTTTTTCTCCATTGAGAATGATATTTGCTGTGGGTTTTTCACAGATGGCTTTGATGATATTGAAGTATGTGCCCTCTATCCCTACACTTTGAAGAGTTTTGATCAAGAAAGGATGCTGTACTTTGTCAAATGATTTTTCAGCATCGATTGTGCGTATCATATGGTTCTTGTTCTTTCTTTTATTAATGTATTGTATCGCACTGATTGATTTGCAGATGTTGAATCCAACTTGCAGCCCAGCAATAAATCCCACTTGGTCATGGTGAATGACCCTTTTAATGTACTGTTGGATACTATTGGCTAGTATTTTGGTGAGAATTTTCACATCTGTGTTCATTAAGGATATTAGTCTGTAATTCTCTCCTTGGACGGGGTCTTTGTCTATTTTGGGATCAAGGTAACTAGCTTCATAAAATGAGTTTGAAAGTTTTCCTTCCATTTCTACTTTTTGGAACAGTTTCAGGAGACTAGGTATTAATTCTTCTTTAAATGTTTGGTAGAATTCCTCTGGGACGCCATCTTGCCCTGGGCTCTTGTTTGTTTGGAGATTTTTGATGACTGCTTCAATCTCCTTACTGGTTATGGGTCTGTTCAGGTTTTCAATTTCTTCCTGGTTCAGTTGTGGTAGTTTATATGTCTCTAGGAATGCATCCATTTCTTCCAGATTGTCAAATTTGCTGGTGTATAGTTGCTCATAATACGTTCTTATAATTATCTGTATTTCTTTGGTGTTGGTTGTGATCGCTCCTCTTTCACTCATGATTTTATTTATTTGGGTCCTTTCTGTTTTCTTTTTGAAGTCTGGCCAGGGGGTTATCACTCTTATTAATTCTTTCAAAAAAACAGCTCCTAGTTTCATTGATTTGTTCTATTGCCTTTTTTTTGGTTTCTAATTCATTGATTTCTGCTCTAATCTTTTTTTTTTTTTTTTTCTGCTCTAATCTTTATTATTTCTCTTCTCCTACTGGGTTTAGGCTTTCTTTGCTGTTCTTTCTGCAGCTCCTTTAGGTGTAGGGTTAGGTTGTGTATTTGAGACCTTTCTTGTTTCTTGAGAAAGCCTTGCATTGCTATATATTTTCCTCTCAGGACTGCCTTTGCTGTGTCCCACAGATTTTGAACAGATATGTTTTCATTATCATTTGTTTCCATGAATTTTTTCAATTCTTCTTTAATTTCCTGGTTGACCCGTTCATTCTTTAATAGGATGCTCTTTAGCCTCCATGTATTTGGGTTCTTTCCAAATTTCCTCTTGTGATTGAGTTCTAGTTTCAGAGCATTGTGGTCTGAAAATATACAGGGAATGATCCCAATCGTTTGGTACTGGTTGAGACCTGATTTGTGACCCAGGATGTGATCTATTCTGGAGAATATTCCATGTGCACTAGAGAAGAATGTGTATTCTGTTCCTTTGGGATGGAATGTTCTGAGTACATCTGTGATGTCCATCTGGTCCAGTGTGTCATTTAAGGCTTTTATTTCCTTGTTGATCTTTTGCTAGGATGATCTGTCCATTTCAGTGAGGGGGTTGTTAAAGTCCCCTACTATTAGTGCATTATTGTTGATGTGTTTCTTTGATTTTGTTATTAATTGGTTTATGTGTTAGCTGCTCCCATGTTAGGGGCCCTGATATTTAAAATTGTTAGATCTTCTTGTTGGACAGACACTTTGAGTATCAGTCTTTCTTTTTATAAAGACACTAAATCTGTCAGATCAGGGTCCTAATCTTAGGACCGCATTTAACCTTAATTACTTGCTTAAAAGTCCTATCTCAAAATATAGTCATCATGGAAGTTGACGCTACAACATAGGAATTGTGGGGGTACCCAAACACTGAGTCCATAACAGGTAGTATCCTAATTCTGATAGGATTGGTGGCCTTATAAGAAAAGAAGGGCTCTTCTTCTGACTCTGTCTCTCTAAACTCTCATTCTACCTTCTGATATCCCCCCTCTTCCATATGCTCAGAGGAAAGCCCATGTGAAGACAAAGCAGCCATATGCAGGCCAGGAAGAGAGCTCTCAACAGAAAACAATATGGGCTAAAACTTCCATTTTGGATTTCTTGTCTCCAGAACTGTAAAAAAACAAAACAACAACAAAAAAACCTGTTTTTTAAGCTACCCAGTCTATTAAATTTTATTATGACAGTCCAAGCTGACTAAGAGATATAATAAATCGTTCCTTTTACCAAAGTCATAAAGATATTCACCTGTAATGAATTTTAATAACTATAAAATCTTGCTTTTCACATTTAAGGCAGGGGCCAAGTTTTACACACGTATATATTTATGTATATATTACTTATATATAAATATTATTTTTATACATATAAATATTTATTTCATATATTCATGTTTTTAATATTTATAAATATATGCTGCATGTTTAAATATCATATATATTATTTTATGTAAATAATGAGAACAAATTGTCTCAAAGATATTGAATAGATGACCCTATCACCACTGAATTGCAATGTTGCATCCATCTTGTATCATGATACCATGATATGTAAGGTAGTATCTGTTTCTATTATATATTTTGTTTATGGATCATCTAACCATATATTGATGCCACTTTGCTTTAAATGCTGTCCTAGTAATATTAAATCTTGATATCTGGTAGGGCAAGAATGCTCATTTTTTGTTCTTTGAGTGTTATGGCCATTCTTAGATTTTTGAAAGATCAGTGCTTCTCAGACTTTAATGTGGCTGGGATAATTCAGTAGGTTAGGAAGAGAACCTGAGAATCTGCATTTTCTGTAAAGCTCCAAGATTTTGACGTGAGCAGCAGGGTATTAGAAACAGTTTTTCAAAAAATTTTTAATGTAAAATTTGAAATACTAATGTGAATTTTATGATTCATAAAATAATTTGGTGAGAATTGATATTTTATTTTTTATTATTTATTTATTTACTTATTTTTTAAGATTATTTATTTACTAATTTATAGCAAGAGAGACAGTGAGAGGGAAAACAAGCAGGGAAAGTGGGAGAGGAGAAAGTTTCCCACTGAGCAGGGAGCCCAATGTGGGGCTCAATCCCTGGACTCTGAGATTGTGACCGCAGCCAAAGGAAGATACTTAATGACTGAGCCATCTGGGCACCCTGATAATTTATCTGTTAAAAAATATTATTGTGTCCTGCCATAAAGGAGCATTGTACTTTTATTTTTTCATATTTTATTTTATTTTATTTGGAATTCTTCAATAATGTATTTTAAATGTCTTTATAAATAACACTCTTTGTTTGGAGTTTTACCCAAATACCATATACTTTGCATTGCCTTTGCAAATGGTTTTCTTTTTTCCTGTTCTAATACCTAAATAGAAAAATAGTTCACTGAACATATATATGTTCAGTGAACATATATATGTTCCCTTCAAATATGTTCACTGAACATATATGCTATTCATTTTTGTATGCTGATCTCATATCCAGCAATCCCAATGAACTTGTTCATCAATTTTAGTAATGAGATAGCTAAAATTCTCTTCCATTGCAATGAGCTAGCTTTCATGTTTTATTAGTTGCACTGATAATTGCACAGGGAGTAATTATCTTCTTTATTTTCCATTTTCTGCAAATTTGAGGTTACCTATTCTTGACAAATTGGTAAACTTATCTAGATCTAGTATCTTCTCTGTCCCTGTCCCTTCTGGGTAAGGATGGTTTTGGCAGAAATTTTTAATTGTTAATATTTTACTTTAAATGTGACAGATTTAGTCATATTTTCTATTTCTTCTTGATTCAAATTTTATATGTATTATTATTATTTTTTAATAGAACAGCTTGTCTCAAAGTGCATTCTGAGAACCCCTATGGTTCCCAGAGAAATTTTCAGGGGGTCTGTGAAGTAAAAAATATTTTCATAATTACACTATATTAAGATACTATTTACCTTTTCACTCATATTTTTACAGATCATAAGGCTATTAAGCCAAGTTATAAAGAAATGTGGACACTATTTTTGCTATTTTTTGTTTGTTTTATAAAAGTATAGTTGCTTTTTCATAAAATATACTATTTCTTATTTTCTAATAATGTTATTTTTTATGTTGTAAAATATAACATTATTTATTTTCATTTTTAAGCTATTAATGTTAATAGATATAATCTGCATAACTAAAATCTCTTTGGAGATCCCAATAATTTTAGAGTGTAGAGTTCCTGAGACCAAAATGTTAGAGAACAGCTCTTCAAAAAAATTTTATTAAAAAAAGAAAAAAGAAAATTATTTGTTTCAGTTTAAAATTTGTTGATACAAAAGTGTTCATTATTTAGTCATCTTTTTAAGACACTGATGTATTAATTTCCTTCTTTTTTACTGAGTTTTATTGGGAAGTTTATCTTATTAGACCTTTCAAATAATCATCTGTTAGTTTTGTTTCTTTCTCACTCTCCTGGTTGTTGTTTATTTAACTAATATTTGCTGTTTGATAAATTTTCTTCTTTTTATGTTCCATTTGTTTACTTTTTGACATTAATCTAGCTTCATGAGCACTGATTAACTCTTACATCTTTTATCATTCTTTTTAAAAGATGGACTAGAAATGTCCTCTAAGTATCAATATAACTTCACAGCACAAGTACTCTGATGCAGAATTTTCTTATTGCTTAATTCTAAACATTCTGTAATTTACATAGTTTTTTTTTCTTTATTCCATTTTTACTGTTTTAATTACAGAAAAGTTAATTCAGTGGACATTCAGTTCAGTCTGTATGGTTTCAATTCTTTAATATTTGTTAGTTTCCTTTGCAATTTAGTATGCATCAAATATTTGTAAATATCCACATTAATGTCAACATTGCTGGGTCCATTGATCTACAAACATATGTATCTAGTAGCTTAAGCTTTCTTTAAATTTTATGGGTTGACTATAAGCAAGTATTAGTCTGCTTGATCTATCATTTTCTGAGATGTGTACATTTAAATCTTTCATTATGCTCGTGGAATGAACTATTTCTTTTGTCACTGTCAGTACCATCAACATATATTTCAAGACTCTTGTTGAGTGCTTGCAGGTCTATCACTGCTATGTATTCTTGGTTAGTTGTGCAAGGAACTGTGAAGAATCTGAAATTTACCCTACACAAAACCTTACAAATTAATTTTCTATGATTTTTTGTATACTTGTATAAAACATGAGACACCTGGTTTAGAACCATTAGATAATTTGTTATTAATTTATATTGCTATGAAGCAATAGCAGTAGCCACAATATTTTCATATTCTTGCAGCAGTTTCCTGAATCTAAATTCCCAAAGGATAATACTACAAGGGCCCTGTATGATGCCTGCATAAACAGTAGATCACATTACAAGAGAGGAACTTCAAACAGGAAACTTGAGTCTTCATAATGGACTGCAATGCAATAAGTTTGAACTCCTCCCCAAAGGGTGATATTATTTTTATTATACTGGGCAGTAAAACAAACCAAAACCAAAACCAAAACCAAAACAAAAACCCATTTCTCTTCTGAAGGAAGAGGTTATCTATCTCTGTTTTCCAAAGCTCTACTCTTATACAGACACTGTTAGAAAGGTAGTCAACAATAAAAGTTATCAAGCTGTGTAAAAATGTAAGAGACCCTTAGAGAACTGTCTCCCAACATGTTATTTCTATTTGTCACTAGGAATTATTTATTGTCATTAGAACAGCTTAACATTTTTCATTAAGAATAATAGTCATGCAATATCCATTTTGCTTTACATAACAAAACTCATAATCTGATTAAAATGTTGTCGAGATAGCATTAGTTATCAAGTGGCTGACTAATGATATTGTTTCTCAACATTGTTATATATTACTTTAAACCTGACTTATTATTTTGATTTGAAGATGGGAGCATATGAGTTTTAAAAATCCAGTTTGAGAAGTTTGGTTTTTCACAGCAAAAGAATTACACAGACATAAAAAAACATGTAGTTCCTATATATACAATATTTGGATTTATTTATTTATTCATTTATTTATTTTACTTTTAAAGGCTTATTTGCTTAAGAGAGAGAGAGAAAGTGCAAGCACAAGTGTGACCGTGGCAGAGGGGCAGAGGGAGAGAATTTTCAAGCAGACTCCTGTTGAGTATGAAGCCCTATGTAGAGCTTGATCTCACAACCCTGAGATCATGACCTGAGTTGAACCAAGAGTCAGATAGTCAACCAACTGAGCCACCCAGACACACTGGATTTATTTTTATGATTTAGTTTCAATTTTATACTTTACCTCTTTTGTCTTTGAATTTTTCCATTAAATTAGTTTTAAGTGCCCTTCTACCTGCAGTTGGTTTTGAAAAAGAAAAGAAAAATCCATTTATCCATGGGACTTTCTCTTCTCCTGTAATCTGCTTAGTTTGGCCTTGTGAGACAAGCTGTAACCTATGAAATCAAAGAGTTTCTTCACCTTCTTCTCATGGGTGGTGGTATCATAATACTAAACTTAGTTTCATGAAGTGCTTCTTCTTTGCTGGGATCCACTGCATTTATTTGGGGGCTATTATCCTAATGGAGTAGAGCTCTCAGTTCCCTCTTCTGGTTTTTTAGCCTAAGTTCTCAGGAAATTCATGAGAAGTTAAAATCATCTGGGAATCAGCAAAGTCCAGAAGAGATGCAACTAGCTGTTTAATCATTATTGTCATATGCCAAATAATGTCAAGAAGGTAATGAAAAACTTTCAATCAGCCTCCCTAGATCATTCATAACTCTAGATGTCATGATTTGTGAATAAAGTGAGCAGAAGGAACAGAATGGGGTGAATTTTAAGATTTGAAAATGGAGATTGGGCTTATTTGTAAAATAATTTCTAATTTCTTCTTCCTTTCCTTAGGCTTGACATGAAGTTAAGCCTGCTTATTATGACTAAGCAACACAAAATTTTAAAAAATCCTATGCAGTTTAGTAAACCAATTTTTTTTGTGTCTAGTTATCATTTCTGCAAAATCCTAAAGGGCTATAACTATTCAAAGTTTTGGTGCTGCAATAAACTGCACAGTATCATTTTGTTATTGTCAAATTTATTGATGAAAGGCATTTCATTACAACTAGTGACAGTAGAAGGATTAAAAATAAATTTTAGAGAATCTTCAGGAAAATGAGACTAACAAAGTTATATATATCTCACCAGAAAAAAAAAAAAACAACTTTTATTGTTAATGGCATGATTTTCCTAATGAAATCAGCATTGTCATTAGATTATCTATTCAACAAATTTGTCAAAGGCAACCTGAAAAGTACTGGGAAGGTGCTACATATTTTCAGAGAAGAAGAAAAATGACTTTTATTTTGAAATCTTCTGTGGGTAGACATATTTCTAAAATGGACTCCAATGATCTCCACCTTCTAGTTTTCAAGCCATATTATAATTCCTTTCCCTTGGATGTGGCCTGGATCTAGTGACTCACTTCTAACCAATATAACAGCAAAGGTGATGAGATGGCACATCCATGATTATTATAAAACATGGTGACTTCCATCTTGTTACCAGACTCTCTTGCTGTCTTTGAGGAAGAAAGTTGGTGTTGGAAAAGCCCTCGTGATAATGTACTGAGGGAAGACTTTTGTCAACAGCTAGCAAAAAATCAGATTCTCTATTCTCAATATCCTTTTAAGAACTAAATCTTATCAACAACCATTTAAGTGAGATTGGAAGTGGATTTATCACAGTGGAGTGTGTTGAGAGACTCCTCAGCCTTAACCAACATTTTTATTGCAGCCTTTGACAAAACCATGAAGTAGAAGACCAAGCAGAACAGTAAAATCAGCTACTAAGTTTTAGGATAATTTTTACCCTAATAATTTGGGATAATTTAGGATAATTTTTACCCACATAAAATCAGCTACTAAGTTTTAGGATAATTTGTTATACATTAATAGATAAATAATACAATTTCTACAACTTTCAATTGAAGCATTATCTGTTTTCTTATGAATACTGCAAGGCAATTTATTCATACTGTTAGAAGCCCTTGTCAAATTATATTACCTCCCCTTATATTACTCAGCTTGAAATCCTGGAGGGCAAAGATCAACATAAAAATCCTAAAGGAGAACACAGGCAGTAACCTCTTTGACATTGGCCATAGCAACTTCTTTCTAGATATGTCTCCTGAGGCAAGGGAAACAATAACAAAAATAAAGTATTGGGACATCATCAAAATAAAAAACAAAACAAAACAAAAAACCCATCTGCACAGCAAAGGAAACAATCAACAAAACTGGAAGGCAAACTACAGATTGTGAGAAGATATTTGCAGATGAAATATCTGTTAAAGGGTTAGTATGAAAATGCATAAAGAACTTATAAAACTCAACATCCCACCAATGAATAATCCAATTAAAAATGGGCATAAGACATGTATAGACATTCTTTCCCAAAGAGGACATCCAGATAGCCCACAGACAAATGAAAATAAGCTCAACATCACTGATCATCAGGGAAATGCAAATCAAAACTATGATGAGATGTCTCCTCACACCTGTCAGAATGGCTAAAATCAACAACCTAAGAAACAACAGGTGGTGGCGAAGATGTGGAGAAAGGGAACACTTTTAGACTTTTGTGGGAGTGCAAACTTGTGCAGTCACTATGGAAAACAATATGGAGTTTCCTTAAAAAGGTGAAAATAGAACTATCCTACAATTCAGCAATTGCACTACTAGGTATTCATCAAAAGAATACAAAAATGCTAATTTTAACGGATCCATGCACCTCTGTGTTTATAGCAACATTACATATATACGTGTGTGTGTAGATATATATATATATCTACACACACACGTATATATACACATATACATATATGCACACATATATACATATACATATATATATACACATATACATATATATACATATACATGTATATATATCTCCACACACATATATATATAATTCAGCCATGAAAAAAAGAAATCTTATCATTTGCAATGACATGGATGGAGCCAGAGTATTATGCTAAGTAAAATAAGTCAGTCAGAGAAAGACAAATACCATATGATTTCACTCATATGTGGAATCTTAAAAACAACATGAATGAGCAAAGGAAAAAAGCAAGAGAGAGAGAGAGAGAGAGAAAGAGAGAGAGGCAAAGCAAAAAATAGACTTTTAACTCTAGAGAACAAACTGATGGTTACCAGAGGGAAGTGGGTGTGAGAATGAGTTAAATAGGCAATGAGGATTAAGGAGGGCATTTGTGATAAGTGCTGGGTATTGTATGTAAGTGTTGAACCACTAAATGTACACCTAAAACTAATATTACACTGTATGTTACATTGCATATTACACTGGGATTTGAATAAAAACTTTAAAAAGAAAAAAGCATAAACACACATAAAATCCCAATAGCACATTCCTAAATCTAGCAGAAGTTCAATTTAAATTTGAGTTCCATTCTCTTCTCTGTTTGGGAGAGAAATTATATACAAATTTATTTAGGTCCTATGTATAAATGTCATTGCTATCAATTAGAATGGGACAAAGTATAAGTGCCTATAGTGCCATATCTCCTTTCACAAATCTATAGTATCAATGATATAATAAACATGAGTTTTGTATAGTTGTCGCTCTAATTTCCTGGCTCATTTCTGTTTTTGTGGCATTTAGGGCATTTTTTGTTTCAATTTTTTTCTGATCACCTTTAGCCAGATTTTGGTTTTGCCATGTCATCACTTCTTGGGAATGTTTCAAGCCACAGAAAGAAAAAAAAAAAAATCTTTTAAAATGTTTAAAAAATAGTTTTTACCAAAATTTTCACTTTATACATTTACTTAAGCATTTCTCTTCTGGCTTTAATTAACTGATTGTGCCCTTTAAAATCATAGTTTAAAAATGATATTTTTGTATCTAATAATTTGTGATTAATTTTTCCCCATGACAGAAACTAAAGCCTGAAACTACTCCCTGTGGTTCCCTATATTCATTACTCAATGCTTCTGTCAGTGATGGGTACACAGAATTGAAATTTTCCTAAGCTAACCTAACTTGACTCAGCAGGGCCTAGGGAACCTAGCCATGAGGGATAAAAAAGATAAGGCAAGAGATGCCATATGCCTGTAGGCAAACACCTGTTTAAATGTCTTTTCTTAACTGACTTTGTCTAGTCCAGTTAAAACACTGAAATTCTTGTTAAATGAATGTTGTGTGAAATCACAACATAACAAGAGCAGAAAGTCATGAGAATTTATTTTCTTTTAAATCAATAACACAAGAGAATAATGTGGACTAGAAAAAAAATAAGAGACTTATTAAAAAGGATGTGAGTTACTATTTATTTATTTATTTATGCATGAAGGGGCACACTGTGTTCAAAACTTAGAGAAACAGGATCTTGGAAACACTATTTTTCACTTGTTTCCCTCATGCTATTTGAATTCATAAATAAATCTACATATTTATTTTGTATTCAGCACAAAGTTAGGTGATCACATTATTCCAGGTGATTTGCCCAAATAGCAACTACATATTTTCAGCCTCACAATCTTGCCTCTGTTTTCACCTTTTAATGCCTTCATCTTCAATTTATGTTTTCTGCCACAGGTGGCGGCAGAGTCTCATGGGTCCAGGATAGAGAGCATGCTGATGTGAGATCCAAACTGATCAGCTCAGTGCAAACTTTTTTAAACACATTTTAATTTAATTTAATTTTACTTTTAAACCAGGCTTTCTAATCATGAAAATAATACATAATATGGTATAAATATTCATATAGAATAGCAAATAGTGATAAGTGGAAGTTGGTTCACTGTAGAACTAGCAGCTTTACAAGACAGTTCCCCAGATATAATAATGTTTACACTGTTTCTTAGGTATGTCCACACAATTTTTATTCATATATTAGAATGTTTCAAAAATAAAATAAATTATATTGGGACACTGTTGTGCAATTTGGTTTTTAAAATTAACAGCATAGGGGCGCCTGGGTGGCTCAGTCATTAAGCATCTGCCTCCAGCTCAGGTCATAATCCCAGGGTCCTGGGATCAAGCCCCACATCAGGCTCTCTGCTCAGCAAGGAGCCTGCTCCACCCACCCACCCCTCCGCCCCCACCTGCCTCTCTGCCTACTTGTGATCTCTGTCTGTCAAATAAATAAATAAAATCTTAAAAAAAATAAAATTAACAGCATATCCTTATATATTCTTTCAATTATGTTCTTAAATGGCTACCTCTTATTCCACAGTATAACTGTCCATTAATATATTTGCAAGTGATATTTCTAATACAGGGTTTAAGTATCCCCTATTTTTAAAATTTTCTTTTTTTCCATTCTTCCTTCCTTTATTTACTTTTTGCTTGGCCCCTTCATTTTTTAACTACCTAAAGAAATATACCATGAGTATCAAATATACCATGAGTATTCACACACATATTTTTACACATGATTGAATTTATAGGAAGAATTAATTCCCCCAAATGGAATTGCTAGCTCTTAAGGTATGTGTTTTTTAAATTTTCACAGGACTAAGAAGTTGAACAAATTTAAACTACCATTAAGAGTGTTTGAGAATGACTCATTCTTCTAGGGCATTGTCAACATTATTTATAAACCTTAGCTGATTTGATAAACTAAATAAATGTAAATGTCTCATTGTTGTTCTAATTTGTACTTTGCAGACATGAGTGAAATTTAACATATTTTCCTGTGTTAACCAGTTGCTTATACTCATTTTTCTTTGAATTTTCATTTTGGGGTTGTATAAGTCAGACTTTACCATGATAACAAACAGTCTTATATCTCAGTGTTTTCTGACAAAATACATTTATTTTTTCTTCATGTTAATTTAAATATGTGGGTCTGATCTGCCTTTGCTTGGCTCAGCTCTTTTAATCTATGCATTTTGAAACAGGTTACAGGAATAGTCACTATCTAGAATTTACAGTTCTCATTGTTGGGGAGCTGAACAAAAGGCTCCTGTCAGGACATAAAATAACATCCAAGCTTCTGTTCAGATGTGAGAACATCTAAGATATGGCAATATATCCTTCGCATTTCATTGACAAAGTGGGTCACATGGTCAAGACCAAATTCAGTGCACTATGGAAGCATGGAAAGAATACGGAGAGAAAATTTATTGTAAAATACATAATGCAACCTCTTATTATGCTTTTTGCCTATTTTTCTATTGGTTTAATTTCCTTATTTATTTATAAAAAATCTTCATATATTTAAGGAAATGATCTTTCATCATATTTATTGTAATATTTTACCACAAATTTTCATATATCTTGGCTTTCATATTTTTATGCTGTATGTAATTTAAAAAATATAAACAATAATCAAAATTTACCTTTATGGCTTCTGGACTGGTATCATATTAAAAGTAATATCCTTAACTCCATGACTATGAAAAACAATTAAATGATCAATTTCTGAGTGAAACAACTATCCACAAAAATATTTTATTTAAAAAAATTTAATTCCAATATAGTTATCATACAGTGTTATGTTATGGACAATATAGTATTTTGACAGTTCTTTACATTACTCAGTGGGCATCATAAATGTACTCTTAATTCTCTTCATTCATTTTACCCATTTCTCAACTGACCTTCCCTCTGGTAACCATTAGTTTGTTCTCTATAGTAAAGTGTCTATTTTATGGTTTGTCAACTTTTTTCTTTGTTTCTTAAATTTATATATGAGTGAAATCACATGGCATTTTTCTTTCTTTGCACTTAGATCATACCCTCTAAATCTATCCAGGTTATTGCAAATGACAAGATTTCATTTTTTATGGCTGAATAATATTCATATTTATGTGTAGTGCATTTCCTTTATTCAACTATCAATGAACACTTGGGCTTTTTCCATAACTTGGCAATTATAGATAATGCTGCAGGAAACATAGGAGTGTACATGTCTTCTCAAATTAGTGTTTTATTATTATTTGGGTAAATATCTAGTAGTGGAATTACTGGATTGTATGGTAAGTCTATTTTTAACTTTTGGAGGAAACTCCATAATATTTTTCACACTGGCTTACACTAGTTAGGATCTCCACAAACAGTGCACAAGGGTTACTTTTTCTCCATTTCCTTGTCAACACTTCTTTCTTCTAATTTTGCTTTTAGCTACTCTGATAGGTGTGAGGTGATATCTCATTATGGTTATGACGTGCATTTCCCTGATGAGTGTTAAGCATCTTTTCATGTGTCTGTTGTCCATCGGTATGTCTTCTTTGAAAAAATGTCAGTTCGTATCTTCTGTTCATTTTTAATTTGGTTATTTGTTTTTTGGGGTGTTGAGTTGCATGTGTTCTTTATGTATTTTGGATAGTAACCCTGTATTGGATGTATCACTTAAAAATATCTCTCCCATTCAGTAGGTTGTCTTTTAGTTTTGTCAGTTGTTTCCTCTGTTGTTCAGAAGCTTTTTATTTTGATGTAGTGCCAATGATTTCTTTTTGCCATGTTTTCCTTACCTCAGGAGACCTATATAGAAAAACGGTTCCATGGCCAAAGATTAATTATCAACACTTGTTTCTTCTGATTTTGATTATAGCCATTCTGGTAGGTGTAAAGTGATATCTCATTATGGTTATGATTTGCATTTTGTGGGTTTGCAATCGTGGATTTATTTCTGGGTTTTCTATTATGTTCCATTGATCTATGTGTCTATTTTTTGTGCCAGTATCACAGTGTATTGATTTCTATAGCTTTGTAGGATATCTTGAAATCTGAGATTGTGATACTTCCTATTTGTACCAAAAAATGTATCTTGACGGCAAGTTGTAGAGGATTATTATTTTTTTAAGCATGCATTTTAAAGCATGTAACTTCTATTTTATCTGAACTGAATGTTAGTAAAGAGAAAAAGAATTCTCTCTAATCCTCATTTTGTTAGGATGATTTGGTCATTATTATAATAAATACTCTTCTCTCAGACTTTAGATATGGTTCTCTGTGTTTATTTATGTACTGTTCATGTACAGGAGTATAATAAAATTTCTGAATATGTCATAAGATACAAGCATCTAAATCATTCCACGTGATTCGTTTTCAACAAATATCTGTCACCCAGTTTATGGTACTTTGTTATATCAGCACTAGGAAATTTTTAATACCAGAATTCAATGGATAAGGAATATATAATCTTTTCATCAAATAGTGCTGGACAACTATATAGTCACATGCAAAAGAATGAATATGTACTCCTATCTTTCATTACGTAAATAATTAACTCAAAATGTCTTAAAGATATAAATGTAAGAGCTTAAATCATAAAGATCCTTAAAAGTAAAAGTAAAAATCTTTAGATTTGACAAAAGATTCTTAGATATGATACCAAAAGCATAAGCATGCATGTAAATTTAGTGTCATAAAAACCAAAATTAAAGAAACACTTTCTATTTTGTTCTTATTTATTTAGTAACACAAGGTTCTATTCTGTTTAATGGAAAGTTACTGATTTTTCTTTCTAGAATGAATAGAATCCCTTTGTGGAAAACCACTCTAGAAAGCCCCTTGTATTTGCATATATACATTTGTATTTTGTATATACAGTAGATTCAAGAGTCCCTCCAAGTCTATATTTGTTCACTTTCTCAAGCCCCTTATTCTCCCATTCTGTAAGCTAATAGGAAATGTCTTGTTGATAATAGGTTGAACTTATTATTGTATCTTATATCCATATGTATCTTTGACCAACACAAAGCCTCTCTTACTATATCTTATATCTGTATCTATCTCTGACCAACAAAAACATTTCTCCATATATATATTTATACATTTTTAATTGACAAATTATCATTTCTTTGGAATTTTGTTTACCCTTTTATAGTTATATTCGTATAACTTATTGGGCGGTATTGAAAGTATTTTAAATTAAATTAATAAAATAAACAAATTTTAAATAGCATTATATCATGCATTATTTGACTTGGAAATTTCTTCTACATATGACTGCCACTTTTAGTTACCTATGGCTAAGTGACCAGTTATTAGAAATTTTCAAAAGAAACTGAACTTTGCTTGTAGGGATGCCCTCCCGCCCCTGCCACCATGCTGGTCTTGCTGTCTGTTTTATTGGCAGAGGGATGCAATTATATTTGTCAAGGATATTCTGTTGGAGATTTCTCCAGCTCAAAAAGATTGGGAGCTAATTTCTACCTTGCTCATTCACGACTTGATACATTTGCTCTATGAAGTAAGAGCCCTCTCTCCTTCTCCTGGCCCACTGAAGAATTCAAAATGTGAATCAAGATTCACATATATTGTCAGAAAACAGAGAGTATATTGGAGAGTATATTAATGACTAGATATTGGAGAGTATATTAAAGACTAGAGTATGTAGTTTAATATTTGGTTCCATCAGTGTAGGCCAAGCAGTCAACTGTTTGAAGAGCATCATCAATTATTTCAGCTAAACTTATTTCTTTAAGCTGACAGAACAAAATGATTCTAAAACAGATGAAATACAATTTTGAACAGATAAATTATTTCATCATTGGGTCATTTATCTAGGAAAACATATGCATAGTATTATATCTTATTTGACGTTGAAATATGTTTATCTGACTGGTAGACTCAGGCTGAGTCAGTCAGTATCTTATGTTAAGCTGGAATCTTCTTTGGGTACAAAAAGAAAAAGTTGAAACTATTTGGTAGGGAAGCATTCCTTTTATACTGCTTGGATATTTGGTAGTCTTTACAAAAACAAAACAAAAAAAACAACCCACAAAACCCTGGGAGGTGATTGTGCAGGTAAGTATGTTTATGAGTATTAAGACACTCTGAGACAAATATCCACGTTAACATGAAGAAGGAACTTGAATTAGGAATACATTTTCTTCCTTTGGTAAGCAAGCATTCATTGCCTAAGATGCAAAAAGTTCATAATGATTACTTTACTGGGTATATCAAGTGTGCTTGATTATTTTAATTTGAATGAAATGATAGCCTGCAAAAATTTACTTTGTACGTTGATTTTTATTAATGTATACTTAGCTTATACTTCTGAGTTAAAATAGTAGAAGTTTTTTTTCCCATTTGTCTGTTTACCATATTTCTAGAGATTATAAGGTGAATTTCTAGAAATATGGTAAACATAGTAAGCTCCAAAAAAATAATATTTTTCTTATGACAGAGATGATGACAAGGACTTTAAAATTCTTTGCTATCTCTTTAACTAGTTATAAAATAGCCTACTTGTAAAATAGGCTATTAATTTGAGCCTACTATGCTTTATAAAATCACTGAATGTACAACCAACTTTTTAAAGGTCATAGGGAATTGAAAATAGGTAGATGGGTAAGACAGTTAAATGTCTTTTTTTAAGGTATGAGTTTTTCTGTAAAGCCTTAGAGAAACCTTTGGTCCAGAAAGTAGTTGAGTAGGGATTAAGTTCTTGGGGGGGGGTTTTGTTCCCTGAAGTTATTATAAGGATCCCAGCTGTTGGGGTACATACTCCCTGGTTATGATTGGCACTGAAATGTCAAACTCAAAATCCCAAACCATAAAATTGCCTGCCTTAATCAGGGAAGGGTTGTCTATTCCCATTGTTCTGGATAAACCAAGAGCTTACTATCTCAAATCCTCTACTTCTTTTAGCTGGGAATATACCTCCCCTGCCCCTTCAATTACATTTTTTTTTCTAAAGACAGTCTTTTTTTCTTTATAAAAAGTATTTTACTTACAAAACACATAAAACTCTTAAGTATTGGCTACATAATAAGAAAAAGTAATAGGACCACTATTACTTTTTCTTATTATACAAGAGTATAATTTGACTTTATATATCTAGATTTGTCAGAGGAGAAATATAGATACATAATAATTTAATAGTAATTAATAGTAATAGCATATATGACATAATATTATAAAATGGAATAATTTCATATATACATACATATAGAGAGAGAGTCAGAAATGCAGATATAGAGACAGGCAGAGATATACACAGCGACAGAATTCCTAGCATGCCAGGCAGCCTTTGAACAGTATTTATTTACATAGGATATCTTTCTTACTGAAGCTCATTTCTTTTTAAAGATTTTATTTATTTATTTGGCAGACATATATCACAAGTAGGCATAGAGGCAGGCAGAGAGGGGAGGAAGCAGGCTCTCTGCTGAGCAGAGAGCCCGATGTGGGGCTCAATCCCAGGACCCCAAGATCATGACCTGAGCTGAAGGCAGAGGCTTTAACCCACTGAACCACCCAGGTGCCCTTAAAGCTCCTTCTTTGATAGGAAGTATGTCTTATACTTTTAAAATTTTTGGTCATCACAGGAAGTCTGACTTATCACTCAGAGAAACAAAAACAAAAAAACAATTTGCTGTTTCATCTCAATGATTGCATAAGACTTTTTCTTCAGTTTTTTAACAGTCAAGTAAATTATTCTAAGTACTGTGCACATTTTTTTAGGTTATTCATTGATCCAAAATCAAAAGTTTGCATGAAAGAAATCAACCCCACTCTTTCTCACTGTTGTGCTATAAACCAGGGCACTTAGGTGTGTACCACCTAAGGAGCTTGTTAAAATTAATATTCTGATTCAGGAAGTCTTGGGTAGACCTTAAGATTCTCTAGTTCTAATCAAGCTCATGGCTGCTACTGTTGCTGACTATACTTTGAGAAATAAGGTTTTAAGTAGTGTTTCAAATAATTCTTTCCTGCCTCTATATACAACATTGTGCTGATTTGGCTGTGTTTTCTGGTTTGTTTTGGGTTTTTAAAAATGTCTAATGAAGTTCAAAGCATTCTCTCATCTGATTAAGCTGGTTCTTCTCCCACAGCACAGGTCTGATTCAGCCTAGGACACATGAAAAGAGACTCTTGGGGAGGATCTTGGTGTCAGCTCCTTCAGTTATGTTCTCCAGACATAGAGATAACAATGTGGGGTAGGAGCAACAAAAGAATGACTTCCAGACTATAAGGAGAAAAAAGGAAATAGATTCTAAATACTCCACATTTCCTTCCCCCCTCCCCAATTCATATACTAGTACCAATTTCTGTATTAGTCCAGACTTTTTGCATTGCAAGTATGGGAAACACAGTTAAAAGTGTTCTAAGCAAAAGGCGTGGATTATAACCACATTTTATGAAAGTTTATAATAGCAGAATCTGCTTTAGGCATAAATATCAATGACTCAATTGATGTCATTGGGACAGAATGATAGAATTGGCAACGTAATTTAAGATGAGTTCACTGGTAGCCAATATCAGTCTGGACCTTCCCTTACTCCTATATATCCACTATAGAAGGTTTAAGTGATTTGGGGACTGATCAAGGACAAAGATGTGACCACATGGTGGTATTAATTACACAAGCTTTATTTAGGTGTTCTTTTGATAGATTTGCATGAAGGGAAAGACCCTCACAGCATGAGCCTGTCTAGAGGCTATGATGAGAGGTCACTTTTCAGAAAAGGAGGAATCCAAGGGGACTCTCTGGGAGAGAGGAGTGACTAGGGGCTTACATGTCTAGGTAATGTCACTCAATAGTATGATAAGGAGTATCTGGATCACAGAGTTCCAAAGGAAAGCAATCACTTGTGGTCTTTACAGCTTTGGAGTTCATCTTATCTATAGCTAGCAGACATTGGGCATAATTTCATGAGTTATGCAAAGCCGGCAGGCTCTAAATGGCTAAAAAATCTGCTTATTTGGGATATGTTTAAAACAACTGGGTGTATAAAAAATTGCATTTGTCACCAGCAGGCTTTGGGCTAACAACCTTGGCATGCTGTGAAGAAGTAAACAACCTAGAAACCAAAATACAGAGGTCATCTTTGGCTCATTTATAAAACAGCCACCAAATGTTTCCTTAAATTCAGTTGGAGACAATACTTGTAGTAGCCCCTCCTCTGCATTCTTGGTTGTTGTTTATTCTTACTGATTTCTTTCTTTTTAGAAATACTTCCAATCACTTCTCTCATAAGTGCATGACTTTTCAAATTTGTTTTTGTTGTTTCTTTTTGGGTATTGAGAAAAGCTAAGACAAACAAAATATAATCTACTAATCTACTAACTTGAACACAAAATAAGTTCTTTCAACAAATATTTATTGAATGTCTACCATGTGCATAGCAGTAACCAAAACCCTTAACAGCCCTTTAGACATTCTATTCTCGTGGATTCCAAAATGTTTAGCTTGGATTTAAATACAAGGATCAAAATATCTAAATATCTAAATCTCAGGCAATTACATATAATGAATGAAGGAACATACTTTTTATTTTATTTTATTTTTTTTAAGATTTTATTTATTTATTTGTTAGAGAGAGAGAGAGTGAGCACAGGCAGACAGAGTGGCAGGCAGAGGGAGAAGCAGGCTCCCTGCCAAGCAAGGAGCCCGATGTGGGACTCGATCCCAGGATGCTGGGATCATGACCTGAGCCGAAGGCAGCTGCTCAACCAACTGAGCCACCCAGGCGTCCCAGGAACGTACTTTTTAAATACGCCTTTTAGCATATCTGAACTCAAGGAACTCAATTAGATTAAAGTATGTGTTGTGAATCCTCTCCAATTTTATTAGAATTGTCTTGTTTTTGTGGTCACTTTGGATTAATAACTCATTCTTGAGCCAT
Source organism: Taxidea taxus jeffersonii (assembly GCA_003697995.1). Classification (NCBI taxonomy): domain Eukaryota; kingdom Metazoa; phylum Chordata; class Mammalia; order Carnivora; family Mustelidae; genus Taxidea; species Taxidea taxus. The sequence goes on along the minus strand of ML104242.1, from coordinate 317,301 downwards.
ATTTCCACTAAGATCTTTACTCTCAAGTTATTTTTTAAATCTTATTTACTAAAATCTAAAATACACTTAAAAGTACTCCTTTGGTCAAATATTATAAATTCTAGGATGGCTCACTTTTTCTCAAGTTTCCCATAGCATCCACATCATAATTAAGCATTTCTTTGTTGGTTTTTGTTAAATGAAGGGCAGAATTCCATTTTGTTGGTTTTTTTGTACTGTCAGCAAAATAAGCATTTGTTAGGTATTATTATCTTGTATAAATAAAGTTGAATGATTTATGTATATTTTAAATCCTCATTACTACTATGTCTTTCCTATGTAATATTTTTAGAATTCAAATTAAGTAGCTATTCCAGAGTTTTTTCTGAGGGGGTCATTTGTATATTGTGATACTTTTATTTCTATCTAATAAAAAATCTGGCTCAATTTGGCTTAATCAATAAAAACCAATTTATTATTTCACAGAATCAAGAAGTTAAGAGATAATAAGGTGGACTGCATACTGCATGGTATGCGCTGGAAGGCTAGTTTGTACAAGCACACCCTGAATGTCCCTGTTAGTCCTTACCCATCCTTCCTCGATACTCTCATCAAGCAGAACGTGGAGAAGAATGTGTTGTTCAGCATTTGACATAGAGGCTCCAAGGGTGCCCAACCCAGAGCATCTCCCTTTTTAACAAAGAATGTCCAGATGCCAGGTCTTGATTTCCTTAGAACACTAGCTGTTTAAGGAGGGGAAGGGCTACAGATAGTTGCTAGGATAAGTTACTATGCTATAAAAACATGCTGCGTGTAGATTCCAGCAGCAGATGCTTTGTCCTATTGGCTGCTCCTGGACTCCTGTTTGTAAGTTCCCCCAGTGAGCCTATGTTTCAAAACCTGTCTCCAGGTCTTTCCTTTAGCCTTACCAGACCATCACCCACACTTGGCATAGAGTCTGCTGGGGTGCAGCAACACACTTAACATAGTAGGATCAGGAATCTGGGGCCATTTTTCTGTTATTCTTTTCCTCTAGCTTGTCAGCTTTCTCTTCATGGTGGTTTCATCCATGTCTCAGAGTAGCAACATCTAGGACAAGTTTCCTCATTTATCTATCAGATATGTGTGATTCTTCTTCAAACACAGAATAAAAGCCACTAGCTCCAGTATTATCAAGTCAACTCAGATCATATGCCTATCTTTGACCAATAACAACTGACAGATACATTAGTGGCCTCTGACTGGATTATAGAATTATTTTCTGGCAAAATGACTACTATTACTATGACTGGTTTCGAAAAGTGGGACCACCATCCCTGGAACTAGAGATAGGCTGAGCAATTGGGAAGGAGGAAGGGGAGAAGATCATTGATACAGATGAGATTTGTTGGAGAAATATTATATTAGTTATGAATTTCTGTGTAACAAAGTAGCCTATATCTAGTGGCCTGAAACATACCCATTTATTATATCATAGTTTCTGAAGCTCATAAGTTTGGGTAGGTAAGGCTGGGTTCTCTGCTCAATTTTCGAAAGGTTGATATCAAGGTATTGGCAGGCTATATTCATATATGAAGCATATAATCCTCTTGCAATCTCACTCAGATTGGCAGAATTCATTTCCTTTTGATTATAGGACTGAAGTTTTTATTTTCCTGTTAACAGCTGAGTACTGCTCTCAGCAGCTAGAGCCTACCCACATTCCTTGCCAAGTGGTGTCCTCTATCATCAAAGACTGCAACAGAAAATCTCCCTCACACTGAATTCCCCTAGGTTTCAATCTCTTTCTTCTGGAATATTATAGTTCCTTTAAGATCTCATCTGATTAGGAGAGGCCCACCTAGAATAATTTCCTTTTCTTAAGGTCAACTGTACCATATTAATATAACATAATCACATGTGTCGTTTCATATCTTATTAATAAGTCCCACTCATATTCAAGGAGAAGAAATTATACAAGACATGTACATCAGGGGGCAGAGATCTTGGGGGCCATCTTGGAATTCTGCTTACATCAAACATCTACTAGAAAACACATATGACAATTTTAGTCATTTTATGGATGTGCATCCTGAAGAAGAAGAAATAAGAGAAGAAATAGTAAGTAGAATGATTTCCTGATTTTTGAAATGGTGACTGGTTGTATTATTTTTTCCCAAAATGAAATTGAATAAAAATATGAAGAAGTAGAAGTTATGGGCAAAATTTTGAGTTTAATTTCAACTTAAATGCCTGAAATGTCTTCAAAGACTTCAAATGTCTTATAATCTTGAAAAAAAATAAAGACAATCATCTGTCTGCATCAACTTTTGGGGACTGGCTAGCTTATACACTATTTTTTATCTCATTACTAAATCAATTATGTGGGAAAGTTCTAGAAAATGCCTTGAAATTTGATAAATTGGATGAGAACAGATAAGTTCTTGAGGAGATTCACTTTATATGGAAATCCCAGTGAACACTGTATTCCCTATCTCTTCTTAACACCCTTTACTATATGGCTTGTTATATAATGATTTAAATTGAACTCTTAAGATCATGGACTAGAAGCTTCTACTAATAGAAGCTGTATGTATTTACTTAATTTTCACTCCACTCACACACACACACAAAATTACTCTCCCAGTTTCCAATCTACCTACCTGAATTACCCTTTCTGGGTTGACCTTCACTTTTTAGTATTTTTAGATCCCCAATCCTCACATCAACTTTCCTTATTGAGTCGCTGTTGAATTTTGGTCTCTGTTTTGAGCAGCAGGTATCTCATATGATTTCAAATACCTGGTCTTCAAATGAAAGCAGAAATAAAATTCCCTTGTGATCTTAAGATAAATCACATGTGTTCTTTTATAATATCCTTTAACATGCAGCTATTTAGGATGATGGACTTCTTTATATGTATCTTTTGGATGTATCATTCATTCCTACATGAACAAAAGTCATTACCAATTGGAGAGTTTTATTTGTCCTGACTGTTTGAATATTGATTAAATACCATCCGTAGTGTAAATACAAAGGAAAATTTTAATTAGATTTAACCCTAAAGTGTTGGCTCTCTGGGCTCTTAAGAATTACGGGATTTGGTGATTATAAAGTTGTCAGTGATTTTGAGAGTGGAGTTTGAGAAATATACTGCTGGAAGAAGCCAGAAAGCAAAAAATTAAGGATAGACATTATTTCTAGAGTGATCTTTGACAAAAGAACTGGTTAATCTCTGATGATTTTGACCATCAATAATTATTGGAATAAGAAAGATTAAGGTCTCTATTATAGGTCAAAAGCCACAAATAAGAGGGTTAGTTGCTATAATCCATTTACTTGAAGGGGTTTGACATTCTAGTGGCATTACTCATTCAACCAACTCAAAATCATGCAGTGAAACATACTTACTTTCAATGGAACTTTTTTTTAAGTAGACTTAATTTTCTTCTTTTTAGCTTACGGTTTTACAAAATACTGATTAGAAGCTGCTGTACTTATATTATTTGATTTACATTTATTTTCTTAAATACTTCAATTGTTTGGTAGATGACATATTAAATTGGAAGTTCATAGTTTTGTAAATTGCAGAGTCAAAAAAGATAGCTGGCTTGATTCAAGTTGTTTTAGTATGTGAGGCTTGATGTTGGTGTAGTCAACGATTTCCTTAGAAAGGACTTTTCCACTTGATTTTCTTTTAAATTTTTCCTAATTTTTGTTGACTTGACAACTAGGCAGCTCACATAAGAAACCTGAAAAGAAAGTATGAGATACTGGACAAACTGATCTGATTTTTTACAATATAGATGAATTTTCCATTTATAAAAATATTTTGGAATGTTATTAATCAATCAGTTCTCTGACTCTACCATTTAAATTATTGAATCATTTTAAGAATGTAGGCAGCCATAATAGAAATTTAATGCTGAAAGATTTTCTTCAAACTTCAGAAGATGGGACAGACAAAATTTTAGATTTTTAAATATTAGGTTATTTAAATACCCAAGCTAGGTTATAATCTGTTACTGCTGTGTTATTGTCAAGGTTATTGATAGTAAACTTCTTAGAGTAGGTAAGGGAAGAGAGTTATAATCACTTAAAAGATATCATCCAAAATGTGGTTTATTATAATGTTTTAGGTTGGGCTCCCTGAAAGCAGGGCTCGAGAAGCAAATTTTGTTCATGTGGTTTTAAAGGGAGAGTGTGGGAAATAAGATAGAGCAGGGAAAAAAATTCTGTGTAAGATTTCAGAACTAGCTTTGCGATGACCTCATGGGACAGTATGAACCATAAATTCCATCACAGATTTAAAGCAAGAAGTACTTTTTGTACTCCAGGTCAATCAGTGATAAGCTGAGGTATGGAGAAGAGGAAGCACACAGCCACCCAGGAAACTTAGGTCTATTTCCATACCATGGGCTTCTTCCTTCTACATACAAAAAGGATGGCCAGAAACCACATCAGACAATGTTCACTGGAAAGATTCCCTTTTACCCTCTTTCTGGACTATCAGTGAGTGTGGCTATAAGCCAATCAGGCAGCTCATTTGCAGCCTATATCCACATACCAGACATATCTCTCAACTAGACATGTTTTTTTCCTCCCCTCTGCTATTAGTTAATCTTAGGGAACCCTTCCATGAGGCCAATGGTCTGAGTTGAGGAAGAGATATTTATACAATAGAAGGGAACAAAGAGGTCTGTGAGACCCCCATCTCTGTATAGCTTATTTGTGTCTTCTAAAACTATTCAGTTTCATCTCATATTTTTCACTTTGGATTTAGGGCTGATAGCTACTGGACCCTGGTACGTATAATAGTATTTAGTTCACTCAGAACAGTTCTGGCTTCATAGTTACTTGGTAGCTCCTTGCTCTGTAGCATATTAGAAACTTTTTAAAATAGTCGATAGTTTTCTGATAAATACATCATTACCATACTCTAGAGCTTGAGTTCTGTACCGTGACTTTCATACTGGGGTATGGCAGGGGCATCCTGTCCTTCTCCTACAGAGACACCTCTAATACCATAGGATCTATCAAGTCATATGTCTTGTTTGTACAGCAGTCTGGACCTGCTTAGTTCTATTTCTTGTTTGGGGTGTCACTCAAAAGTTGCACACATACACATTATCTAACAAATGTACTTGAATGGTGGTTTCAAGCACAAAATATATTACCTTTTCTTAATGGTAGAAGTTGCAACGTTCAATACAGTAATTTTTACTTTTCTAGCATGGTCCAGACCACTAGACCCAAAAATCTTTGCTAATGTCATAGGTCCTAAAATTGTGTAGGTTTATTCCCATTCAGTGGAGACTATGTCTTATGAAGGAATCCAGGAAACTTAACACATTTTTGTTCATCAGAATTGATTTGTACTATATCATAAATAAAATGAACCAATGTGATCTGATCTTTAGAATATCTCAATGGCCAAATCCCTTCTGATTATATTATGATAGAGAAAGGAGAATTAATATATACCTATGATATATTCTATGTTTCTTCCAAATATAAACCTTTAAATATGAATATAGATCTAGAAATAAATATAAAAGCTACTAGGTGAGGTTGTGGACCCAATGTACCCAAAGTAAGATGGACCTTGGCCAGAATTCCATTTCTTACCTCTTTTAGTTTCCTATTGCTGCTGTAAGTAGTTGCCATAAACTCAGTGGCTTAAAAAAACCCTACAGATTAAAAAATATATATATTATCATACACTTACAGAGGTCAGTAGTCCATAATAAGTTTCACTAGGTTAAAATCAAAGTGTAAAGAGGACTAGTTCCTTCTGGAGGCCCTAAGGCAGAATCTGCTTCTTTCCCTTTTTAAGCCCCTGGTGGCCATCTTGTTCGTGGTCACTTTCTTCATCTTCTAAGTGAATCACTCTAATCATTTAACTTGCCTCTAAAAATGCATTGTTCTGAGTCTTCTCCCAATAGGTCAGGCCCCATGTCTGCCATTTCAGCCCAGATGTGATTTACTATAATTATGCCAAATTAGTATCTCAAGTTAAATGTTAGGTGCATCTTTTATACGCCTATCTCAAGACTCAGAATCTCACTTCTTTCCTATTAGTGTCTTGATTTTGCATAGGAGGTTTGCTCAAGGTGGAAATTCTGTGTTCTCTGAAGCTTTGGCACACAGAATTAAGTTCTGTGTCTGATCTTAGCCATGTCTGACTTTCAGAGGCTGGAGATAAGGGACTAAGTGTTACCAAGGAAGACCTCTAACTTACACACATTGTTTTAAATTGTTAATTAACGGATTTGAACTACATTTTTTTCTTTTAAAAGCATCAGTGGTGTTCACCAACAGCCATTCAATGCCAAGTCCTTATAGTTATTTTTCTGAAACTTCTCAAAGACCCCAGATACAGCACCAACTAGTGTTTCCTTCCACCTGTATCTTATCACAGTTTATCAGAATTGAAAATTTTAGCAACCTCAACTGATACCACATGCCAGAGACCACCAATGTGTATCTACTACAAGTAATAGAGTCTTCTTTACTATCCAGGTGGTAAATAATCTGACTGAAGAAGCCCCTTCTTAAAGTCTTTTTCCTAGAACAACTTCTAATACCACCTACTTTAGATTGAGTTTTCTAAAAGCAGAGTCCAGGATGGGAGATCATCTCAAAATGAATAAAGATGGACTGCCCTCAGACAAAGAGTAATCAGGGAATTAGAATAGAGTAGAGTAGAAAAGCTAACCCAAATCCCAATCTTTTTAGTAAATGGTGCTAGAGAAACTGGACAGATATATGCACAAGAATGAAACTGGACCACTTTCTTATAGCAGTCACAAAAATAAACACAAAATGGATTAAAGACCTAAGTGTGAGACTTGAAGCCATGAAAGTGTTAAAAAAAAGACATAGGGAGTAATTTTTTGACACTGGACTTAGGAACGTTTTTCTAGAGAAGTCTCCTCAGGCAAGGATATACTATTGGGACTACATAAAAATAAAAAGCTTTTGCATAGCAAAGGAAACCATCAACAAAATGAAAAGGCAAACTCCTAAATGGGAGAAGATGTTTGCAAATGACAGATCTAATACAGCTGAACACCTCCCCCAAAAAATCCTAAAATAATGCAATTGAAACATTAACAGAAGACTGAAATAGACCTTTTTCAAGATTTATAGATGGCCCACAAACACAGGAAAAGATGCTCAACATCACTAATCATCAGGGAAATGCAAAAAAATCCACAATGAGATATCACATATTACACCTGCCAGATCAACTAGAATCAAAAGAATAAGAAATAGGTGTTGGCAAGAATGTGTAGAAAAAGGAACCATCGTGCATTGCTGGTGGAAATGTGAATTAGTACAACCACGGTGGAAAACAAGATGAAGGTTCTTCAAAAAATTTTAAAAAAGAAATATCCTATGATCCAGTAATTCCACTACTGGGTACTTACTGAAAGATAATGAAAACATTATTTCAAAAAGATATATGTTCTCCTATGTTTATTGGAGCATTACTTACAATAGCCAAGATATGAAAACAACCTAAGTGACCATTGATAGATGAAATTATAAAAGGATAAAGAAGATGTGACTGATATATGTATATATATATATATATATATATATATATATATATATATATATATATAATGGAGTGTTGCTCCACCATAAAAATTGTAAGATCTTGCCATTTTCATTGACATGGATGCACCTGGAGGGCATCATGCTAAGTGAAATAAGTCAGAGAAAGACAAATGCCATATTATTTCACTTATAAGAAACCTAAAGAACAAAACAAGCAAAAACAAACAAACATAAAGAGCAGAAGCAGATCCATAATACAGAGAACAAACTGATGGTTGCCAGAGGGGAGCGGGGTGGGGGTGATGGGCAAGATATGTGAAGGGGAGTGGGAGATACAGGCTTCCAATTACAAAATGAATAACGCACAGGGATAAAAGGTAAAGCATAGGGAATACTGCTATGGTATTATAATAGAATTGTATGGTGACAGATCATAGCTACACTTGTGGTGAGCACAGCATAAGTTGTTGAATCACTAAGTTGTACACTTGAAACTACTAAAACAATGTGTGTCAACTATACATCAATAAAAAATAAGTTAAAAAAACACAACAAATAAGCAAGCAAACAAAAACCAGAGTGGTGATGAATAAAAATGTACATTATAAAAAAGGAATCATGTCTTTCAAAGAAATAAGGAGAAAAAGAACAGTTAAAAAATAGATAACCTAAATTTTTGTTATAGCTTAAAGAACCAGCTGAAGTCTGATACCAGAAGGAAGTTATGAAGCACAAACTATATCAGAGAGTTAGTCTACTTTGAAATAAGGAAACCAGTTTTGTAACTTCTTACCAGTCAGCCACTGGCCAAGTTGATTGCAGAACGGGTGAAACAAAGGAGAAACAAGCCCCCAGAGGAAATGGCTTCAGTTTGGCTGAGTCTGTAGCTGAGAGTTGTTACTCATCAAGACTCACAGCTGCTGAAAAAAGGATTGGGTGAGTAGTGAGTAGCAACATCAAATCTTTACATAATATTTCACATTCATAAACTAATCTTTACTTTGATTTTCTTAGATCTGTAGATATGTAGATTTTCTTAGATATGTCGAACTACATAGTGACTGTGAGTTTAATTTAAATTCATGTGAACAAAAGACATCCTATGTAATCTGTTTGGTTTCCATTGTTCAGATAGCATATCCACACTATAAATTACTCAGATGATTGTCAATCCTTTCTTCACTTTGGGCTGTGAAATCCTATACAAAAACAAAGGCAACCACATTTCCCTGGATGGAAGAAATACTGTCAAATCAGATCAACTACCTTTAAGGGAACAGAAACCACACAGATTAAATGAAAACATGACTTCATTACTCATCACACTTGGAAACAGTGGCTGAAATCATTTGGTTGGTCTTGCATGGACATTTGAACCACCTAATTTTTAGCTTTTCTTCTAAACTGATGTCATGCAGAAAATCAATCCCAGTCAGGTAGAGACCAATATACTAGAACTGAAAACTGACTTTTATCAATTTAAACAGATAAATTGATTCATTCAAGCAAGAAAAGAAAGTGAATTTGGGCCCAAGTTATCTAACCTGGATGATCTAAATAACAGGCTTATAGCCACGTCTTTTATTTCACACAATGTTAAATGAATATATAACGTATATATTATATTATATTGTAATTTTCCACAGACCTATGAAAATGTTTTGTTTTGATTTTTTTTTCTAAATTGAAATTTTGTCTAGAATTTCCAGAACAAATAAAAATATTTCTCTAAGGAAATACCTATATGGCATCTTAGACTACTTTTAAATATAAAGGCTTTGCCCTGGAGTAAAAATACTTTTTATAAATTGCCTAACTGTGCTTCAAACACTTCAGCTTCATCTACTTTGCAAAACAACACATTAACATAGATCTCTGAGAGAAGAAATATTTTTTATGGGAAACTTACTATGTAAATGTTATGGAATGGAGGGTACCCCCACTCCTCACCCCTAAATCCACACACTGAAGCCAAAAACTATTTGGACACAGGATTTTGGGGGGGAGTGATTAAGGTTAAATAGTTTATAAGGGTGGGGCACTGATCAAATATGAGCAATATCCTTTCAAGAAAAGGAAGAGACACCTGAGATCTATGTCTTTCTGTGTGTACAAAGGAAAGGTCGTGTGAAGGCATAGTGAGAAAATAGTTGTCTGGAAGCCAGGAAGAGAGTTCTCACCAGGAACTGAATTTTCCCACCTTGATCTTGGACTTCTAGCCTCCAGAACTATAAGAAAATAGATTTCTGTTGTTTAAGCCACCTAGTCTGTGGTATTACTTGGTTGGCAACACAAGTAGACAGATTTAGTGACAGTAACCAAACTTCCCAATGACTCATTCACACTTAGCATATATTAGATCATTTTCTTCTTCAGACTTGCTACATATGGGTAAATAATAACCATTTCAGAATAAAAATAGTGATTGAGCTGTACTTAGTGACATCATGTAGACACCAATAGTGACAGCTAATTTATTGATTTTGGTATGGAAAATATACTACTTCTGTAATTATTGATAAAATACTTTGTAGGTCAAACTAACTCTCCATGTAGATTTCTCTTGTTCTTTCTCTCTTTAAAGATAAAATATTTTATATTTAAAATATGCAAATTATTTTACTAAATATTTTCTATTTATCATTCCACTCATCATAGGAGTGATGAATTTGGCAATGTCACAAATTACAAAATTACACATTTCCTCCATCATGCCAAGACCCAGTTATTAAACTTTTACCAGCACATCTCTACTTAATATGTATTCAAAGCAAACCCAGAAGCCATAAGGAAGTACAAACAAGTATATGATATAGCTTTTAATTTTGAGATTTCAATCTAGAAAAGAAAATAAAACTCATATGCTTGACAAGAGTATTACAAAATGGACTTCTATTTCTGACTTTATTTTTTTCTGTTTTACTTGGAAATGCCAAAGTTTTACAAATCAGCTGTATCATCTTCCATTTCAACCAACAATGTGTTCCAATTTCTCCAAATCTTTGTCACCACTTGTTATTATGTGTCTTTTTATTATTATTATTAAAGCCATCTTAGGAGTGTGAAGTGGTATTTCATTGTGGTTTTGATTTGCATTTACCTAATAACTTATGATGTTGAGCATCTTTTCATGTGCTAAATGTTTATTCAAATGCATTGCCCATTTTTAATTGGGTTGTTGTTTTATTAAATTGTAAATGTTCTCTATATATTCTGTAAACTAACCCATTACCAAATATTATTTGAAAATATTCTTCCATTCTGTGGGTTTTCTTTTCATTTTTACAGCATCTTTTGAAGCACACAAGTTTATAATTTTGAAGAAATGTATTTTATTATTATTATTATTGTTAGGTAAGGGTTCATATTCATTTTTCTGAATGTGGATTTCTAGTTGTCTCAGAAAAATTTGTTGAAAAGACTATTGTTCCTTACTGAATTATCTGGGTACCCTTATTGAAAAATAGTTGACTATAAATGTAAACATTTATTTCTGAGCTTTCAATTCTGTTCATTGATCTATATGCTTATTATCATACCATATTGTCTAGATACTATCACTCTGTATTAAGTTCTGAAATTCTCTTTGTTCCTTTTAAAGATTCTTTTGGTTTTTGGGGCCCCTTGCATTTCCAACTGAATTTTAGGATCAGCTTGTCAAGTTCTCCCCCCCAAAAAAATGGAGTTTGAGATTTCATATGAAATATTGAATCTGTAGGTCAACATTAAGTTTTTAAATCCAGGAACAGAGTGGAATTCCACTTATTTAGGTTTCTTTAATTTTTTTCAACAGTATTTTATAGTTTTCAGTGTATAAGTCTTGCACTTTATTTTTTAATTTAAATTCATTTAGCCAACATATAATATATCATTTGTTTTTGACGTAATGTTCAATGATTCATTAGTTGTATATAACACCCAGTGCTCATCACAATCACGTGCCCTCCTTAATGCCCATCATCCAGTTATCCCATGCCCCCACCCATGTCCCTTTCCACAACCCTCATAAATTTCATCTAAAGCACTTTTTTCTTTTTGATGCTATCATAAATGGAATTATTTTCTTAATTTCATTTTCAGATTGTTTGTTGCTAATGTGTTGAAATATAATTGATTTTTATAATGATTTTGAATCATATTGATGAACTTTGTTGTTGATCTAATTTGTAGTCTCTAAGGATTTTCTTTATATAACATCGTGTCATCTACAATAGGTAGAGTTTTACTTCTTCCTTTCTATCTGGATGCCTTTTAATTCATTTTCTTGGTTAATTGCCTTGGATAGAACCTCCAGTTTAATGTTAAATACATGTACCGAGAGTTGACATCGTTCTCTTATTCCTGATCTTAGGAAGAAACTGTATAGTCTTTCATTAATTATAATGTCAGTGTTAGATTTTTTTGTTTGTTTCTTTCTTTCATAGGATTGAATAAGTTCCATGTACTTTTAGTTTGTTGATCATTTTTATGATGAAAGGATTTGGGATTTTGTACTTTTTTTTTTCTGTAATGACTGAGATGATAATGTTTTACTGTAATTTATTCTATTTATGTGTTTTGCTACAATGACTTATTTTCTTATTGAAATAACCTTGCACTCTTAGAATAAATCCTTCTTAGCTATGCTTTTTAAAATTTAATTTTTTTCAGTGTTCCAAAATTCATTGTTTATGCACCACACCCAGTGATCCATGCAATACGTGCCCTCCATGCTTAGCTTGGTTATACTACTTTTTATATATGGCTGGATTCAGTTTGCTGTTGTTTTGTTTAGGATTTTTGTGCTTATTTTCCTTAAGAAAACTTTTCTGTACATTTTTTTTCCCCTTAAGATGGCTTTATATGGATTTAGTATAAAAGCAACACTGGTCTTATACAATGTATTGAGAAGAATTTCTTCCTCTTCTGCTTTCTGAAAGTGTTTGTAAAAATTTATATTAATTCCCCTTTAAATATTTCAAAAAACTTGCCCAAATAGTCTTTTGAGCCTGGGCTTCCCTCATGGAATGTTTATTTATTTATTTTTTTTAGCTACTTGTTCAATATTTTACTTCTTTTAGGTTTATTCATTCCCTATTTCTTCTTGAGTCATATCCTGTAATTTGTGTCTTCGGAAGAATTTGTCCATTTCATATAGGGTATCTACATTCTTGCCATTCCAGTATTCATGGTACAAACATATCACTTTTTATTTCTTTAAAGTCAGTAGTAATGTATTGTCTTTCATTTCTGATAGTGAAAATTTAAAAACATCACTCTCTCGCTTTTTTTTTCTAAAATCAATTATTTTCAAAGAGCCAATTTCTGCGTTTAATTTTCTCTTTATTTTTCTAGTGTTTAAATTTGTTTTCTAATATTTATTATTTCCTTTATTCTGCTGGTTTGCATTGATTTTACTCTTCTTTTTGTAGTTTCTTAATGTGAGAGCTTAGATCATTGATTTGACATTTTTTTCTAATACAGGTTTATTGTCTTTAGTTATAAATTTTCCTCCAAGCACCACTCTAACTATATTCCTTAAATTTTATATGCTGTGTTTCTCTTTTTTATTCATTTTGAAGAGTAATACAAATTCCATTGCAATTTGTTCTTTGACTAATTGGTTATTTAGGAAAAACTATTTAATTTCCATGTATTTCTAAACTCACCAAATTTCTTTTTTATTTTTAATTCTCTTTCATTGGCATCATATAACATACTTTGTATGATCAGAATCCTTTTTAATTTAGTAAGGCTTGTTTTATGGCTTAATATATTATCAGTCCTGGAGAATATCCATGCACACTTGAGAAGAATGTATATCCTGCTGTTCTTGGTTGGAGTGTTCTATTGATGTCTATTAGGTCTAGTTGTTACACAGTGTTTTTCAAGTCTTCTATTTCCATGTTGATCTTTTTCCTAGTTGTTTTATCTATGATTGAAAGTGGAGTATTGAAGTTTTGTACTATTATATTGAATTGATTTTCTTCCTATAAATTCTCTCAGTTTTTTACTTCATAATTTGGGGGCTCTGTTTATAGGTTTATACAAGTATATCTTGTTTAACTGTGCTTAGCTTTATTATATTTATCAGATGCTGCATTTTTTAGAAACTGCAGGGTTTTGGCAACTTTTGTTGAACAAGTCTATCAATGCATTTTTCCAACAGCATTCTCTCATTTCATGTCTTTGTGTCACATTTGGTAACTCTTGCAATTTTTTAAAAAATTTCATTGTTACTATATTTGTTATGATGATTAGTGATCTTTGATGTTACTATTACTGGTCTGCTGTGCCACAAACCACATCCATATAAGATGGTAAATTTAATCAATAAATATGTGTGTTCTCACTGCTCCACTGACTGCCTGTTCCCCATCTCTCTTCCTCTCCTTAGGCCTTCCTATTCCCTGACACACAATAATATTGAAATTAGGCCAATCAATAACCCTACAATGGCCTCTAACTGTTAAAGTGAAAGGAAGGATCACAAATATCTCACTTTACATCAGAAGCTAGAAATGATTAAGCTTAGTAAAGGAGGATTGTAAAAAACTGAGATAGGGTGAAAGCCAGGATTCTTGTGCCAGTTACCAAATTGTGAATACAAAGAAAAAGTTCTTGAAGGAAACTAAAAGTGCTACTCCAGTGAAAACATGAATAATCAGAAAGAAAACAGCCTTACTGCTAATACGGAGGAGAGTCTTAGTGATCTGGATGAAGATCAAAACAACCACAACATTCTTTTAAGTCAAAGCCTAACCCACAGCACATTCTTAACTCTATCTATCATCCCTATGAAAGCTGAGAGAGCTGAGGAAGCTTCAGAAGAAAAGTTGGAAGCTAGCAGAGGCAGGTCATGCGGTTTAAGGAAAGAAGCTGTCTCTGTAATATAGAAATGCAAGGTGAAGTAGCATGCACTGAAGTAGAAGCTACAGCAGGTTATCCAGAAGATCTACCTAAGGTAATTAATGAAGGCAGCTACACTAAACAACATATTTTCAACACAGATAAAACAATCTTCTGTTGGAAGAAGATTCCAACAAGGCTTTCATAGCTAGGGAGAAGTTAAAGGCTGGCTTCAAAGCTTCAAAGAACAGGCTGATTCTCTTGTTAGGGGCCAATGCAGCTTTTAAGTTGAAGCTTATGCTTTCCATAAACAAAGCCTGGATGATAGCACATCTGTTTACAACATTGTTTACTCAGTGTCTTAAGTCCACTGTTAACACCTACTGCACAGGAAAAAAAAATCTTTCAAAATATGACTGTTCATCAAGAATGCACCCAGTCACCTAAGAACTCTGATTGAAATGTATAATGAGATTAATTAACATTGTTTTCGTGCCTGCTAAGAAAACATCCATTCTGCAGTCCACGGATCAAGGAGTTATTTTGACTCTCAAGTCTTATTATTTAAAAAATACACTTAAAAGGCTTTAGCTGCCATAAATAGTGATTCTTCTGATGAATCCAGGCAAAGTAAATTGAAAGCCTTCTGAGAATAATTCACCATTCCAGATGCCATCGAGAACATTCACAATTCATGAAGAGATTAGAACATCAACATTAATAGGAGTTTGAAAGAAGTTAATCCCAACCTTCATGGATGAATTTAGGGGTCTCAAGACTTCAGTGAAGGAAATAACTACAGATGTGGTGGAAATGACAGAAGTAGAAGTGGAGTCTAAAGGTGTGACTGAAATGCTGTGATCTCATGATAAAACTAGAATGGATAAGGAGTTGCTTCTCATGGATGAGCAAAGAAAGTGTTTCTTAAGAAGGGATCTACCCCTGGTGAAGATCTATAAAGATTGTGGAAATGACAGCAGAGGCTTTAGAAAATTACATAAACTTAGTTGATAAAGCAGCAGCTGTTTTTGAGAGGATTAACTCCAATTTTTGAAAGAGGTTCTACTGTGAGTAAAACCCTATCAAACAGAATCACATGCTACAGAGAAATTGTTCACAAAAGGAAGAGTCAATTGATGCAACAAACTCCATTATTGTTTTATTTTAAAACATTGCTGCGGCTACTTCAACCTCAGCAACCACAATCTTGATCAGTAAGTGGCCATTAAGATTGAGGCAAGACCCTCCACAAACTAACAGATTATGACTTGTTAAAATCTCAGATGATTGTTAACATTTTTAGCAATCTTTTTAAACTAAGATATGCCCATTGCTTTTTAGATATAAAGTTACTGCACATTTAAGAGACTTATAGTGTACACATAATTTTTATATGCCCTGGGAAACAAAAAATTCATTTGACTTGTTTTACTGCAATATTCACTTTAATGCAATGGTCTGGAACTGAACCTGCAATATACCTGAAGTATGCCTGTATATACTTATAATTCTTGTGTCTTCTGGGTGGTTTAACCCTTTTATTGTTATAAAATGTTGTACTTAGTCTCTAGCAACATTTTTTTTTGTCTTGAGATCTATTTTTCTGATATTAGTAGAGCCACTCTCTTTTGCTACTGCGTGCAGATCTATTTTAAACCATCCTTTCACTTTCAACCTATTTGTATCTTTTAATTTTGACTTATTTGTACCACAGAATATAAAATGTGCCTCTTATAGACAACATATAGTTGGATTATACATTTTTAATCCATTCTGCTGATTTCTGTCTTTTTATTAATATGTTACATCCATTTACATTTAGTGTAGTTGACAATAAGGTTGGATTTACATATGCCATTTTGCTATATGTTTTATATATGACCGCATCTTTTTGATTCCCCAATTTTTCCACTACTATCTTATTTTTTATTAAAAAGATATTTTCTTGTCTACCACTTTAGTTCACTTGTCATTTCTTTTACTATATGTTTTTGAGTTATTTTCTTGTTCTTACCCTGATATTTTCCAAGTGGCTAACTTAATAACTAAACCAATCTAGTTTGGATTAATACCAACTTAATTTCAATATTATCTAAAAACTCTGCTCCTATATAGCCCCATCCCTCATCCCTTCTCCTTTGTGCTATTATCATAAAAATTATATATTTATACATTATATACATATCAGCACAGGTTTACATTTATTATATTGTAGTTGTCTTTTAAATCAGATAGAGGAAAATAGTTACAAAGAATACATGCATTAATACTACCTTATATGTTTTGTTATGCAGTGACCTTTACTAGTGGTCTTCATTTCTTCATGTTGATTTGAGATGATGTCTAGTGTTCTCTCATTTATGTCTGAAAGACTCTTTAACATTTATTATAGGACACATCTGCTAGGGACATATTTTGTTTTCCTGGGTTAATTTCTCCATTCTTGAAGGAGAGTTTTACTGAATGGAGAATTTGTGGTTGAGAGTCTTTTTATTTTTTCCACCACTCTATGACATCTTATTGATTTCTGACCTCTTTGGGATTCTTTTAAGAAATTAACTGTTCATCTTATTTAGGATCCCTTATATGTGATGAGTCCTTTGTCTTTTGCTGTTTTCAAGAGCCTTTTGCCTTCCAAGAGTTATATGGTGAAGTCTACATATGGATTTCTTTCAATTTATCTCACTTGGAATTTATTGAGCTTGAGTGTTTCTCATATTTCATACAAATTTGGCCATTATGTCCTGAAGATATTATTTATGTCCCTTTATTTCTTTTCTCTCCTTCTAGTACTTTCTTTATGCATATGTTTGTATGCTTGATGGTGACCCACAAGTCTCTTAGGGTCTCTTCGTTTTTCTTTTGTTCTTTTTACTTTGTGTTTCTCAGACTGGATGTTCTCAATTGATCTGTCTTAAATTTCACTGATTCTTTATTCTGCTAACTCAAATATACTATTAAACAACTCTAGTAATTTTAAAATTTCAGCTGTGGTGTGTTTCAACCTTAAATTTCTATGTGGCTCCTTTTCATAATTACCATATCTTTATTGATATTTTTTAGTTGGTGAGAATTTCTGAAACTTTCCTTGAGTTTTTTAGACCTGGTTTCCTATTTGAGCATATTTAAAATAGCTGATTTAATGCTTGTTCTAGTAAGTTCAAAATATGGGCTTCCACAGGGACAGTTTTTATTTCTTTTTTTTCCCTATGAGCCATATCTTCTTATTTTTTGTATATCTCATTTTGTTAAATATTAGATATTTAAACAATATAGTGTTTCAAATCTGTAAATTAGATCTCCCATCTCCAGCACTTGTTGTTACTACTTGTTGTTGCTGCTATGGTTGTTTTTACTTTTTGTTTTAGTGACTTCCCTGAACTAATTCTGAAAAATCTATTATTTGTTATGTATGGCCATTGAAGTATCTTCTTTGTTAGTGTTCAACTAATCATTGTATAGAGCTTTTCTTAATGGCTGGAAACCAGTAAGTCTCCAAACCATTGCCAAAGGGCTGTGTATATGTGCTGGGTATAGCTTCAATGTTCAGGCAGACAGTTTACAACATTTCCTTATCCTTTAACTCTTGTTTGTACAGAGGATTAAGATTAGGTAGAGGCCTTCTCAAGTCTTTCCTGGGCACTTGCATAGCCCTAGATATGAGACAGTGCTACACATGTGAGTGGACTCTAGTTCCCCAAGAATATATTAGAGCATTTCAAAGCTTCAAATGGACATTTCATTCTTCGCTTTCCTTTTGAGTGCTTTGGTCACTTCTTTTTTGCCCCAACTAATATTATAGCCTCAGGGAGTTATGATTTAAACAGTTGCTGCTGATTATTTTTGGCAATCCCCCTCACCCCATGGGGAAAAGCTATTTGCACTTGAGGTAGCTTTGAGTCAGGTCAAATAAAGACTAGCTCTGCAAATGGGGGTTTCCATTGAATTGCCAGAGAGATAAAGTAATGATAATTTTCTGAAAATGATGTTTTTGAGAGTTCCAATCTCAATATATCCTCTCTAGTGAGCAGCTAAACTACTGCTTTTCATTAAAATAGTAGGGCTGTTAGTTTTTGAGGCTACCATTGAGCTAAGAAGAACAGAATAGGAACAGGGCAAGTTAATATACAACCAAGGTCACTGTTTTTACTGAGATTCAGTCTTTTTTCCTTGGATAGCTCTATGGATTGTTGCTACTCTTTGGGTAATGTCAAGAATACTGAAAATTGGAGGAGGAGTCAAGATGGCGGAGAAGTAGCAGGCTAAGACGACATCAGACAGCAGGAGATCAGCTAGATAGCCTATCAAACCATTCCGAACACCTATGAATCCAATAGGAGATCAAAGAGAAGAAAAGCAACAATTCTAGAAACAGAAAATCGACCACTTTCTAAAAGGTAGGACCAGCGGAGAAGTGAATCCAACGCGACGGGAAGATAGACCCCAGGGGGAGGGGCCGGCTCCCGGCAAGTGGCAGAGCACAAAATCAGGACTTTTAAAAGTCTATTCCACAGAGGGACATCGCTCCAGAGACTAAACTGGGGTGAAGACCTCACAGGGACAACGTGGACTCAGGTCCCGTGGGGTCACAGAAGGATCGGGGGTGTCTGAGTGTCGCAGAGCTCACAGGTATGAAAGCAGGGAAGCCAGCTGCAGAGACAGAGCCGAGGTTTCCTAGTGGTCTGTGACATGGACTGGTGCTCTGTGGCACTGGCCGGTGCTCTGTGCGAGGGGTCCCCACAAGATCCGGGGAGACTCTGACCCGGGAGAGCTCAGGGATCTACGGGGTTCGGAGACTCCAGGTGGGACTCTGCCAGAGACAGAGACGCTTGGTCACAGGCTGGGTGAGCTCGGAGCGCTCCCAGAAGCCAGTGAGACGGGACTGATTATGCACGATTTTCTCTGAGCGCGGTCTCCGGGCGCAAACGTGGGCTGGGGAGACCGGAGGGATTAAACGCTTTTCTATGAAGGTGCACTGAAGACTGGGGCCCCTAGCTCTCGGCTCCTTTGAACCGGAGATTGGGAGGCCGCCATTGTCATTCCCGTCCTCCGGAACTCTACGGAAAGCGTTCAGGGAACAAAAGCTCCCAAAAGCGAACCTGAGAGGATTACTTAGCCCGGCCCCTGGTAAGGGCAGTGCAATTCCACCTGGGGCAAAGACATTTGAGAATCACTACAACAGGCCCCTCCCCCAGAAGATCAAAGAAATACAGCCAAGACCAAGTTCACTTAACAAGGAGAACAGCGGATTCTTATCTGGACAAAATGACAAGGCGGAAAAACTCACCACAAAAAAAAGAGCAGGAGACAGGACCGAAGGCTAGGGACCTAATCAATACAGACATTGGTAATATGTCAGATCTGGAATTCAGGATGATGATTCTCAAGGTTCTAGCCGGGCTTGAAAAAGGCATGGAAGATATTAGAGAAACCCTGTCAGGAGAAATAAAAGCCCTCTCTGGAGAAATAAAAGAACTAAAGTCTAATCAAGTTGAATAAAAAAAGCTATTAATGAGGTGCAATCAAAAATGGAGGCTCTTACTGCTAGGATAAATGAGGCAGAAGACAGAATTAGTGATATAGAAGACCAAATGACAGAGAATAAAGAAGCTGAGCAAAAGAGAGACAAACAACTACTGGACCACGAGGGGAGAATTCGAGGGATAAGTGAAGCCATAAGACAAAACAACATTAGAATAATTGGGATTCCAGAAGAAGAAGAAAGAGAAATAGGAGCAGAAGGTATACTGGAGAGGATTATTGTAGAGAATTTCCCTAATATAGCAAGGGGAACAAGCATCAAAACCCAGGAGGTGCAGAGAACACCCCTCAAAATCAATAGGAATCAGTCCACACCCCGCCATCTAATAGTAAAATTTACAAGTCTTAGCGACAAAGAGAAAATCCTGAAAGCAGCACGGGACAAGAAGTCTGTAACATACAATGGTAAAAATATTAGATTGGCAGCAGACTTATCCACAGAGACCTGGCAGGCCAGAAAGAACTGGCATGATATATTCAGAGCACTAAACGAGAAAAACATGCAGCCAAGAATACTTTATCCAGCTAGGTTATCATTGAAAATAGAAGGAGAGATAAAAAGCTTCCAGGACAAACAAAAACTGAAAGAGTTTGTAAACACCAAACCAGCTCTACAGGAAATATTGAAAGGGGTCCTCTAAGCAAAGAGAGACCCTAAAAGTATTACCAGAAAGGAACAGAGACATTATAGAGTAACAATCACCATACAGGCAATACAATGGCACTAAATTCATATCTCTCAATAGTTACCCTGAATGTAAATGGGCTAAATGCCCCAATCAAAAGACACAGGGTTTCAGAATGGATAAAAAAACAAAACCCATCCATATGCTGCCTACAAGAAACTCATTTTAGACCTGAAGACACCTCCAGATTGAAAGTGAGGGGGTGGAAAACAATTTACCATGCTAATGGACATCAGAAGAAAGCTGGGGTGGCAATCCTTATATCAGATCAATTAGATTTTAAGCCAAAGACTATAATAAGAGATGAGGAAGGACACTACATCATACTCAAAGGGTCTGTCCAACAAGAAGATCTAACAATTTTAAATATCTATGCCCCTAACATGGGAGCAGCCAACTATATAAACCA